>JAWNOI010000047.1:0-10116 GCA_035046045.1 Zaprionus bogoriensis
GCCAGGTTGCATAGGAGCGCTTAGAAAGTTGGCTACTTCTTGGCGCTGGAAAGCGTCTGGACGTTGAAATGGCGTGAAGGTGGAGGCCAGGTGCTCAGCATTTGCATTTGCTTTCTCACAATCTGACTTGAGCCAGTGGCCACTGTGACTCTGTATAGGAGATTGGAAAAGCGGCTGCCTCTTTATTTCTCTCGTGAGCTTCCATATACAGAAATCGCTGCAACTATCCGGGCCAGTTCCTTCCAACAGTGTATCAATGTTCTTCTGGCGTGTCTTTGCTAGCATTCTGTGCAGTCTGTTTGTGACGCTTGATCAAAGCTGCTTAGTTGCAGGATCACCCGTCACAATGTAGTGCCCTCTAAGACGCCTTTTTTTGGTCCAGCAGTGTCCTTGCCTCCGAGGATAGTATGGGCGCCCTTCTACTAGTTGGGAGACCAGATGGACGCTGAGGTGGCGAAGCTTGCTGCGCAGCTTCTGTAATTGTTGTTGTGAGGCAGTCGACGTACGCATCCAGATCGCTGCACGAAATGATCGGGAAGTTGAGCATTGTGTGCGTTTCGATGTACGACTTAAAAGGGGACTCCTTTGAAGAATTGAGCTTCTTCTTCCAGCAAAAAAAAACAACGGCAGGTGGTCCGATGACAGCTCAGTCAACACTCTAACCGTGATCCTTTGAAATTCCAAAGTCGATTGCGCTGAGGGTGGCGTTCGCATGATAAGGTTAGCAGGTGGCCTCTCCACATGCTACAACATCGATGTTTTCATCGGCCAGGACTGAGCTCAGAATCCGGCCTCTGGCACACATTCTGTAATTGCTGCAAGGAATTTAACGCCGAGCTGGGAGAGGAATGTGAATGATCTGTGCTTCCGTCCACCTGAAGGCTGGAGGGCAGTAGACTAAAGCAACGTTGAATCGTCCTCTGCTAGAAGAAAGTTCTATGGAGACAGCTTGAATGAGGTCTTCAGAAATACTAAATGCGAGTTGATGAGCGATGACTGCTTTCATCAGGAGGATGTCAATGTCGCCCCAGCACCCTACTTCGATCCTTTATTGCTGATCGGACGTTTGAAGTCGCAGTAAGAGACTCACGCTCCAGCTTGGTAGAGATTCACGCAGAAGTACCTCAAGGAAGTGTACTTGGTCCATTCCTCTACACTCTCTTCACCAGTGACATGCCAGCGCCGTTGCCCGTCACACTTCCCGAAGGTACGTCACCTGCCTTTCTTCTGCTGGCTACATATGCAGATGACACGGCCATGCTTAAGTCCCACTCATGTCAGCAGACAGCAGCGGCGGCAGTTCAAGACTGGCTGTATGCGATGGAGCGATGGAGCAAGCAATGGAACATTGCAATCAACACCAGCAAGTCGGCATGCGTGACATTTTCACTCAGACGTTTGATCGGCATAGATCTGACTTTCGATGGTGGCAACATCGAAAATGTCACTTCTCATTGCTACCTGGGTGTCCACTTGCACCGCCGGCTGATATGGAACACCCACAACACGGCCAAATGCCTTCGCAAGCTCCAGAAGATGGATTGGCTTTTGAAGTCCAAAAGTCTCCAGCTGTCGACGAAGGCTCTATTGCTCAAAGCGATCCTCACGCCAACTTGGACATACGGTATCCAAGTTTGGGGCACAGCTTCAAGGCACCAGCTGAACAGGCTATGGGTGGTGCAGGCACGTGCTGCTCGGCGGGCAACCGGGCTTCCCTGGTATGTGACCAACCGGGCAATCGAAGCTGATCTTCGCCTTATTCCGGTGGGCGATCAAATTAACCATCATAGCAGCCAATATAGCGACAGGCTCATGGCGCACCCAAACCCACTGGCTAGCAGGCTTGTCAACCCGCAACCTCTTCAAAGGGTGAAGAGACTACACCCCAGTGACCTCGCTTCCCGGGTTATCCACTAAAGCGTCTATATGTAAATTTTTTAAATTTTGTAAAAAATTGTAAATAATTGTATTTAAATAGTATAATATCTACTATATATTTATATATACCCTCATCTACATACGTCCGGTTATGTTCAAATGGCATTGAACGATTCCGGCGGAAAATATTGAAGAAAAAAAATTAGATCTCGTTGCTCAGGGCTCGTGAGTATTTGTATTGTGCTTTAGATCCCGTTGCTGAGAGCGAGAAGTGTGAGTTGCGAGAGCATGTCTACAATCGATGCGTATATTTGTCCAGTGGCAGAAAGCGACGGGGGTACAGAGACAGGGTAAGGTGTTCTATGTAACTTCCGCATTCTAGGCGTGCTTCCTTTCTTTAGGTCATGATTATCCTGTATAGTTCGGTTAAGGTGGAATGCAGTCTTTCGACCGAAGCGTTGCCGGTTGATTGTTGGAATGAAGTTGTATGAGCTGTTATTTGGAATTGGGTTAAAAGATCGTTAAATAGACTACCCGAAAATTCTGCGCCCTGGTTGAAAATTATTTTTTTTGGTGCGCCGTAGTGACTTATGAATTATAATTAGGCATCGGCGACTTTTATTGAATTCCTATTGTTAAGGGGGTAGGCTTGCGCTAGCTTTGTGAATTTGTCGATAAAGGTGAGGTTACATATTGTTAATGGAATATACGAGTATGGCACGACCACCAAAGGTCCTTCTGGGGCGGTTGGGGTTTGCATCAATGGTCTATGGGGATAGTCGACCCTCGCTTCGAATACCTTCTGAGCTGCAGCTTCTTCATCCATACGCACAACGTGGCCGAGCCAGCGCAGACGTTGTATCGTGATGCGCCGGGCCACGTCCACGTCGTCGTATAACTCGTACCGCTCGTGGTTCATCCGAATGCGAAAGTTGTCCCCAATCCGAACGGGACCGAAGATCTTGCGAAGAATTTTTCTCTCGAACACTCCAAGCGCTGCTGCATCCGTCTGTGAAATTACCCATGCTTCTGCGCCATATAAGAGCACGGGTAGGATGAGTGTCTTGTAGAGTGTTCGTTTTGTTCGGCGAGAGAGGTCTCTATTGCACATTTACCTATCCTTCATTTTGAACAGCAAGCCATCGTGCCACACCTTATCGAAGGCTTGTTTTACGTCAAGGAACACGCCAACGGTGTGGAGCTTTTGCTCGAGTCCCTGCGTGATGAGGTTGACCAGGCGATGAACTTGTTCTGGGCAGCCATGGGATTTCCTGAATCCGAATTGATGCTTCGGTATGAGACGTGCTACTTGGGGCAGTTCCATCAGTCGGCTAAGCAGAATCCGCTCGAAGATCTTGGAGAAGGTGGTTAGCAGACTAATAGGGCGGTTAGAGTCGACCTGCGTTGGAGTCTTGCCTGCTTTGGGGATCATTACAATCCGCGCACGTTTCCACTGCCTTGGAAAGTGACCCAAGCTTAGCATGTCGTCGAAGGTTTTCACCAGTGCTAGGACTCCTTTGCGTGGAAGAGACTTTGCCGCTATATTGTCGATGCCGTCGTATCCAGGAGTCTTCTTAGGTTTCAGTGCTTTAAGATGCAACATGACTTCCTGCGGCGTGATGGGTCTAATGGGGCGGCCAGGTTGCATAGGAGCGCTTAGAAAGTTGGCTACTTCTTGGCGCTGGAAAGCGTCTGGACGTTGAAATGGCGTGAAGGTGGAGGCCAGGTGCTCAGCAAAAGCATTTGCTTTCTCACAATCTGACTTGAGCCAGTGGCCACTGTGACTCTGTATAGGAGATTGGAAAAGCGGCTGCCTCTTTATTTCTCTCGTGAGCTTCCATATACAGAAATCGCTGCAACTATCCGGGCCAGCTCCTTCCAACAGTGTATCAATGTTCTTCTGGCGTGTCTTTGCTAGCATTCTGTGCAGTCTGTTTGTGACGCTTGATCAAAGCTGCTTAGTTGCAGGATCACCCGTCACAATGTAGTGCCCTCTAAGACGCCTTTTTTTGGTCCAGCAGTGTCCTTGCCTCCGAGGATAGTATGGGCGCCCTTCTACTAGTTGGGAGACCAGATGGACGCTGAGGTGGCGAAGCTTGCTGCGCAGCTTCTGTAATTGTTGTTGTGAGGCAGTCGACGTACGCATCCAGATCGCTGCACGAAATGATCGGGAAGTTGAGCATTGTGTGCGTTTCGATGTACGACTTAAAAGGGGACTCCTTTGAAGAATTGAGCTTCTTCTTCCAGCAAAAAAAGCAACGGCAGGTGGTCCGATGACAGCTCAGTCAACACTCTAACCGTGATCCTTTGAAATTCCAAAGTCGATTGCGCTGAGGGTGGCGTTCGCATGATAAGGTTAGCAGGTGGCCTCTCCACATGCTACAACATCGATGTTTTAGCAGGTGGCCTCTCCACATGCTACAACATCGATGTTTTCATCGGCCAGGACTGAGCTCAGAATCCGGCCTCTGGCACACATTCTGTAATTGCCCCACCACCTATGTTTGGCATTCCAGTCACTTGCTGCAAGGAATTTAACGCCGAGCTGGGAGAGGAATGTGAATGATCTGTGCTTCCGTCCACCTGAAGGCTGGAGGGCAGTAGACTAAAGCAACGTTGAATCGTCCTCTGCTAGAAGAAAGTTCTATGGAGACAGCTTGAATGAGGTCTTCAGAAATACTAAATGCGAGTTGATGAGCGATGACTGCTTTCATCAGGAGGATGTCAATGTCGCCCCAGCACCCTACTTCGATCCTTTATTGCTGATCGGACGTTTGAAGTCGCAGTAAGAGACTCACGCTCCAGCTTGGTAGAGATTCACGCAGGAGTACCTCAAGGAAGTGTACTTGGTCCATTCCTCTACACTCTCTTCACCAGTGACATGCCAGCGCCGTTGCCCGTCACACTTCCCGAAGGTACGTCACCTGCCTTTCTTCTGCTGGCTACATATGCAGATGACACGGCCATGCTTAAGTCCCACTCATGTCAGCAGACAGCAGCGGCGGCAGTTCAAGACTGGCTGTATGCGATGGAGCGATGGAGCAAGCAATGGAACATTGCAATCAACACCAGCAAGTCGGCATGCGTGACATTTTCACTCAGACGTTTGATCGGCATAGATCTGACTTTCGATGGTGGCAACATCGAAAATGTCACTTCTCATTGCTACCTGGGTGTCCACTTGCACCGCCGGCTGATATGGAACACCCACAACACGGCCAAATGCCTTCGCAAGCTCCAGAAGATGGATTGGCTTTTGAAGTCCAAAAGTCTCCAGCTGTCGACGAAGGCTCTATTGCTCAAAGCGATCCTCACGCCAACTTGGACATACGGTATCCAAGTTTGGGGCACAGCTTCAAGGCACCAGCTGAACAGGCTATGGGTGGTGCAGGCACGTGCTGCTCGGCGGGCAACCGGGCTTCCCTGGTATGTGACCAACCGGGCAATCGAAGCTGATCTTCGCCTTATTCCGGTGGGCGATCAAATTAACCATCATAGCAGCCAATATAGCGACAGGCTCATGGCGCACCCAAACCCACTGGCTAGCAGGCTTGTCAACCCGCAACCTCTTCAAAGGGTGAAGAGACTACACCCCAGTGACCTCGCTTCCCGGGTTATCCACTAAAGCGTCTATATGTAAATTTTTTAAATTTTGTAAAAAATTGTAAATAATTGTATTTAAATAGTATAATATCTACTATATATTTATATATACCCTCATCTACATACGTCCGGTTATGTTCAAATGGCATTGAACGATTCCGGCGGAAAATATTGAAGAAAAAAAATTAGATCTCGTTGCTCAGGGCTCGTGAGTATTTGTATTGTGCTTTAGATCCCGTTGCTGAGAGCGAGAAGTGTGAGTTGCGAGAGCATGTCTACAATCGATGCGTATATTTGTCCAGTGGCAGAAAGCGACGGGGGTACAGAGACAGGGTAAGGTGTTCTATGTAACTTCCGCATTCTAGGCGTGCTTCCTTTCTTTAGGTCATGATTATCCTGTATAGTTCGGTTAAGGTGGAATGCAGTCTTTCGACCGAAGCGTTGCCGGTTGATTGTTGGAATGAAGTTGTATGAGCTGTTATTTGGAATTGGGTTAAAAGATCGTTAAATAGACTACCCGAAAATTCTGCGCCCTGGTTGAAAATTATTTTTTTTGGTGCGCCGTAGTGACTTATGAATTATAATTAGGCATCGGCGACTTTTATTGAATTCCTATTGTTAAGGGGGTAGGCTTGCGCTAGCTTTGTGAATTTGTCGATAAAGGTGAGGTTACATATTGTTAATGGAATATATGGCACGACCACCAAAGGTCCTTCTGGGGCGGTTGGGGTTTGCATCAATGGTCTATGGGGATAGTCGACCCTCGCTTCGAATACCTTCTGAGCTGCAGCTTCTTCATCCATACGCACAACGTGGCCGAGCCAGCGCAGACGTTGTATCCTGATGCGCCGGGCCACGTCCACGTCGTCGTATAACTCGTACCGCTCGTGGTTCATCCGAATGCGAAAGTTGTCCCCAATCCGAGCGGGACCGAAGATCTTGCGAAGAATTTTTCTCTCGAACACTCCAAGCGCTGCTGCATCCGTCTGTGAAATTACCCATGCTTCTGCGCCATATAAGAGCACGGGTAGGATGAGTGTCTTGTAGAGTGTTCGTTTTGTTCGGCGAGAGAGGTCTCTATTGCACATTTACCTATCCTTCATTTTGAACAGCAAGCCATCGTGCCACACCTTATCGAAGGCTTGTTTTACGTCAAGGAACACGCCAACGGTGTGGAGCTTTTGCTCGAGTCCCTGCGTGATGAGGTTGACCATGGGCAGCCATGGGATTTCCTGAATCCGAATTGATGCTTCGGTATGAGACGTGCTACTTGGGGCAGTTCCATCAGTCGGCTAAGCAGAATCCGCTCGAAGATCTTGGAGAAGGTGGTTAGCAGACTAATAGGGCGGTTAGAGTCGACCTGCGTTGGAGTCTTGCCTGCTTTGGGGATCATTACAATCCGCGCACGTTTCCACTGCCTTGGAAAGTGACCCAAGCTTAGCATGTCGTCGAAGGTTTTCACCAGTGCTAGGACTCCTTTGCGTGGAAGAGACTTTGCCGCTATATTGTCGATGCCGTCGTATCCAGGAGTCTTCTTAGGTTTCAGTGCTTTAAGATGCAACATGACTTCCTGCGGCGTGATGGGTCTAATGGGGCGGCCAGGTTGCATAGGAGCGCTTAGAAAGTTGGCTACTTCTTGGCGCTGGAAAGCGTCTGGACGTTGAAATGGCGTGAAGGTGGAGGCCAGGTGCTCAGCAAAAGCATTTGCTTTCTCACAATCTGACTTGAGCCAGTGGCCACTGTGACTCTGTATAGGAGATTGGAAAAGCGGCTGCCTCTTTATTTCTCTCGTGAGCTTCCATATACAGAAATCGCTGCAACTATCCGGGCCAGCTCCTTCCAACAGTGTATCAATGTTCTTCTGGCGTGTCTTTGCTAGCATTCTGTGCAGTCTGTTTGTGACGCTTGATCAAAGCTGCTTAGTTGCAGGATCACCCGTCACAATGTAGTGCCCTCTAAGACGCCTTTTTTTGGTCCAGCAGTGTCCTTGCCTCCGAGGATAGTATGGGCGCCCTTCTACTAGTTGGGAGACCAGATGGACGCTGAGGTGGCGAAGCTTGCTGCGCAGCTTCTGTAATTGTTGTTGTGAGGCAGTCGACGTACGCATCCAGATCGCTGCACGAAATGATCGGGAAGTTGAGCATTGTGTGCGTTTCGATGTACGACTTAAAAGGGGACTCCTTTGAAGAATTGAGCTTCTTCTTCCAGCAAAAAGAGCAACGGCAGGTGGTCCGATGACAGCTCAGTCAACACTCTAACCGTGATCCTTTGAAATTCCAAAGTCGATTGCGCTGAGGGTGGCGTTCGCATGATAAGGTTAGCAGGTGGCCTCTCCACATGCTACAACATCGATGTTTTCATCGGCCAGGACTGAGCTCAGAATCCGGCCTCTGGCACACATTCTAGCAGGTGGCCTCTCCACATGCTACAACATCGATGTTTTCATCGGCCAGGACTGAGCTCAGAATCCGGCCTCTGGCACACATTCTGTAATTGCCCCACCACCTATGTTTGGCATTCCAGTCACTTGCTGCAAGGAATTTAACGCCGAGCTGGGAGAGGAATGTGAATGATCTGTGCTTCCGTCCACCTGAAGGCTGGAGGGCAGTAGACTAAAGCAACGTTGAATCGTCCTCTGCTAGAAGAAAGTTCTATGGAGACAGCTTGAATGAGGTCTTCAGAAATACTAAATGCGAGTTGATGAGCGATGACTGCTTTCATCAGGAGGATGTCAATGTCGCCCCAGCACCCTACTTCGCCATACTGAGCTCCTTTATTGCTGATCGGACGTTTGAAGTCGCAGTAAGAGACTCACGCTCCAGCTTGGTAGAGATTCACGCAGGAGTACCTCAAGGAAGTGTACTTGGTCCATTCCTCTACACTCTCTTCACCAGTGACATGCCAGCGCCGTTGCCCGTCACACTTCCCGAAGGTACGTCACCTGCCTTTCTTCTGCTGGCTACATATGCAGATGACACGGCCATGCTTAAGTCCCACTCATGTCAGCAGACAGCAGCGGCGGCAGTTCAAGACTGGCTGTATGCGATGGAGCGATGGAGCAAGCAATGGAACATTGCAATCAACACCAGCAAGTCGGCATGCGTGACATTTTCACTCAGACGTTTGATCGGCATAGATCTGACTTTCGATGGTGGCAACATCGAAAATGTCACTTCTCATTGCTACCTGGGTGTCCACTTGCACCGCCGGCTGATATGGAACACCCACAACACGGCCAAATGCCTTCGCAAGCTCCAGAAGATGGATTGGCTTTTGAAGTCCAAAAGTCTCCAGCTGTCGACGAAGGCTCTATTGCTCAAAGCGATCCTCACGCCAACTTGGACATACGGTATCCAAGTTTGGGGCACAGCTTCAAGGCACCAGCTGAACAGGCTATGGGTGGTGCAGGCACGTGCTGCTCGGCGGGCAACCGGGCTTCCCTGGTATGTGACCAACCGGGCAATCGAAGCTGATCTTCGCCTTATTCCGGTGGGCGATCAAATTAACCATCATAGCAGCCAATATAGCGACAGGCTCATGGCGCACCCAAACCCACTGGCTAGCAGGCTTGTCAACCCGCAACCTCTTCAAAGGGTGAAGAGACTACACCCCAGTGACCTCGCTTCCCGGGTTATCCACTAAAGCGTCTATATGTAAATTTTTTAAATTTTGTAAAAAATTGTAAATAATTGTATTTAAATAGTATAATATCTACTATATATTTATATATACCCTCATCTACATACGTCCGGTTATGTTCAAATGGCATTGAACGATTCCGGCGGAAAATATTAAAGAAAAAAAATTAGATCTCGTTGCTCAGGGCTCGTGAGTATTTGTATTGTGCTTTAGATCCCGTTGCTGAGAGCGAGAAGTGTGAGTTGCGAGAGCATGTCTACAATCGATGCGTATATTTGTCCAGTGGCAGAAAGCGACGGGGGTACAGAGACAGGGTAAGGTGTTCAATGTAACTTCCGCATTCTAGGCGTACTTCCTTTCTTTAGGTCATGATTATCCTGTATAGTTCGGTTAAGGTGGAATGCAGTCTTTCGACCGAAGCGTTGCCGGTTGATTGTTGGAATGAAGTTGTATGAGCTGTTATTTGGAATTGGGTTAAAAGATCGTTAAATAGACTACCCGAAAATTCTGCGCCCTGGTTGAAAATTATTTTTTTTGGTGCGCCGTAGTGACTTATGAATTATAATTAGGCATCGGCGACTTTTATTGAATTCCTATTGTTAAGGGGGTAGGCTTGCGCTAGCTTTGTGAATTTGTCGATAAAGGTGAGGTTACATATTGTTAATGGAATATATGGCACGACCACCAAAGGTCCTTCTGGGGCGGTTGGGGTTTGCATCAATGGTCTATGGGGATAGTCGACCCTCGCTTCGAATACCTTCTGAGCTGCAGCTTCTTCATCCATACGCACAACGTGGCCGAGCCAGCGCAGACGTTGTATCCTGATGCGCCGGGCCACGTCCACGTCGTCGTATAACTCGTACCGCTCGTGGTTCATCCGAATGCGAAAGTTGTCCCCAATCCGAACGGGACCGAAGATCTTGCGAAGAATTTTTCTCTCGAACACTCCAAGCGCTGCTGCATCCGTCTGTGAAATTACCCATGCTTCTGCGCCAT
>JAWNOI010000052.1:0-42939 GCA_035046045.1 Zaprionus bogoriensis
TGAAAACGGCAGAAATGAAGTACGCGACACGAGTTCCAAAACAGACTGATGAGCCGCTTTCACGGCTCCTTTATTTATATCAAAATCTTATTCTAACTTATCTCTATATTAAGCTAAGGGGGGTTACATGAGCGCCCTAAGCGATAAGTGTGTATTTATATTTAGGGTCACAATGTGTAATGTTGCATCGCGTGGGTCCAGCTGCTGTCATATGCATATGCTGCGGACTCCTACACGCTGCTTTGGTCAGGCCTATCTCAAGTGTTGGACTGATTTATATTTAACCTTTTGAACTCATCTGCTTGACAAAGTATTTATTCGATTCAGAAAGTTCATTGCCTTCTAAACGTTGCTGGTGTCAAAAACTTATTTCTAGTGCATTGTTTATGAGTTGACAACGGCAAGAAACTAATCTTAGCATTCTAAACTTCATCTCAACTGCAGTGTTCAATCCATGTGTACTCTATAGGATTGAACATCCTGGCCCTGTTGAAAGGTGTACCTTTCAAAAAAATACATTCTTTATGTCTTGTTTTCTGGCCCTGCTAGATGGCCGTTGTTTACATAAGTCATATATTTCTTATGTCTTAATATATCTGGCCCTGCTAAACAACCGTTACTTATAAAATGACATTTCTTCTAAATATCTTAAATTGTATATCATTATTCTAAGCTATGCGGGGCAGGGCAATTGTGGCTGGCAAGAATTGTGACGGCATGCGGCATACTCGCTGGATGAGGATGATAAGTCCCACGACGACCCCAGCGATCAAGATCATTGCTGTGATGCTAAGAGAATAGTGAGCTGCATGGTGCCACTCCAGTTCGACCGGAAAACCCATAATCCGACCTTGGCGGGGAAGCTCTGGAATCTTGAATGCCTGGATACCTCCTTTTACCTCGATATGGTTCATCGCTGGAAGCTGGTCCGTTAGGTTTATCCTTGGTATCCAAAATGATACATCTGACGTCCGGTCCTCGAAAGCCCATAGACTGACATGCTCAGAATGCAGGTAACATCCGGCCTGAAGCTGCAGTATTCCTACGCCAGTGAGTTCCAATGTGCTTGTTTTGTCTGCACAGAACACATCCGCAATTATTTTGGTTGAGGCGGAGAATAACCAAGAGTTCGGTTGATGTAGTTGGTGCCAGGTTGTCTCAGGCATCATTACGTTTACATAGCATTCTTCGATAATGGGTGACCTTTTCGCAAGTAGAAGGACTTCACACTTGGTCGCCTTGTTACAATTGAAGAGAGGGTGACGCTGCTCGCAAATGGTTAGTTCCTCCATCTTCTGGCAGTGCTCCCAATTGTCTTCAGACATGCCATAATAAACAGTCCTCGCTTCATCCACTAGTATATATTTATACACGGGATTTATGCTGACGAAGCGCCCACTGTGTACCACAGGCAGCTGATATACTTGATATGCTCGCAAAATGTTTTGGCTGATCAGCGGAATCTTTACGTGGAACAGAATGGCTGACTTTGTTGTCCGGGCCTTCACTTTAGCAGTCCTTCCAAGCTCTAATGGATCCAAAATAGGTAGCTGTAGTCCAGATGGCATGTTGAGCGTAATCTCCTGAATGTGCTTCTGGAACTGGGTAACGGGTAATAGGCTGTCCAGGAAATTTCCCTTCTTGTTCCACATCAGGTTGATGATGCCCTGCTGGAGATGTTCGAAGGCATCCATAGCCTGATTCAGCGTTTCGAAAGCTTGTAGAAACAATTGCTCATCGCCTACTCTGTCCGTGGCGTCTTTGATTTTCAATATGTTGTCGTCTATCCTCTGGAAATTTCCCCAGATTGCCTTGTTCTGCTTGTCGAGCACCTCCAGAGTAGCGTCTAGTACGGAGGACCGGTTGCGCAGTAGGTCCAGAAGGTATCCTTCATTTTCCCTGCCTTGGTCCACCCTCCGCATTAACTCTTCGGCCTGCTCTTCATCCATTAGACCGAAGACCGCACTATAGATGGACCCAAGTATCTGCAACGGCGCCCTTGGTAGACGCTGCTTGCCCGGTGTCCTTATGTGTTTAATGATATCGTCATGTTGTAACAGCCTCTTTGCTTTGCTGTCCAATGTCGATATCATTGAATTCACTTGTGCATCGTTTTTCAGTGTTTCGCCAATGTCCTGTGTCGCTGCCAACGCTTCGTCCACTCGGTATTTGAACGCGTCATAGTCCTCCATGTCCGCATGTATAATTATGTCCCACGATGTTCTTGACAGGCCGACAATTCCCTGATCTTCGTAAAATATCCCTGCCTTATCTCTGATTTGTGTTACATTTTGACAATTTGTGTTCTTAAAAATACTTAGAAATGCTAAGATACAAAGTATTAAATTTTTATTCTTAACCTTTCTTGGATTTGTTTGTCTACTTGCGGATACCTTATGTGGTATCTCGTTTCGATTATTGTTTTTATTTGAAATGTTTTTCTCATTTTCTTCCGTAGGAAAAGGACAAACATTGTGTGTGGATCTCATAACCACTCCATTGCTTGTCCTTACTTCTACCATTCGACAAAGTCCATCCTTTCCTATGATGGACTTTGTCACCCTGCCCCTCCTCCAATTGGTTTGAACCAAATTATCATCTTTTAAGAGAACTAGGGTGCCAGGTTCGATGTTCATTTTTGGATTTGCCCATTTGTACCTTTTTTGTAACTCGGACAAGTATTCCACGGACCATCGCTTCCAAAATTCTTCCGAATTTGCTTGGACTGCCTTCCAGTGGTCTCGGAACCCCTTATAACTTTTATTATTATCTGCGTCAACTATCGTTGACATAGCTTCTCCTAAGATAAAATGGGCAGGTGTTAACACTTGCAAATCATTCGGATTGTCGGACAACGGTGTTAAAGGTCTAGAATTCAAAATAGCTTCAATTTGTGTCATTAACGTAGTGAGTTCTTCGAACGTCATTACACCGTTTGACACCTTATCAAAATGCTTTTTTACTGATTTAACACATGCTTCCCATAATCCTCCTACATGTGGAGATCGAACTGGTATGTTCACCCATTCGATCTGTTGTTGTGTACAAAATTGTTCTATGTCTCCCTGCTGCTGCTTGAAACATTCATAAATCTCCTTCAGTGAGTTTGCTGCCCCAATAAAATTTGTGCCATTGTCGCTATATATTTTCCTCGGGCAACTTCGTCTACCTATAAAACGCTTTAGTGCGCCTATGAACGCGGCTGCTGACAGATCCGAGACCACTTCTAAATGTGCAGCTTTAGTTGCAAAACAAACAAACACGCATACATAAGCTTTATCTATTCTTTTGCCCTTTATTTTATGATGAACCATTATGGGGCCAAGAAAATCAATTCCTACATTTAGAAATGGTCTGGTCTGTATTACCCTATCTTCCGGTAGATTACCCATCATCTGATGAATCGACCTGGGCTGTGCCTTAAAACATCGGTAGCAACGTTTCACAACTTGAGTCGTTAGCTGCTTACCTCGCAGTGGCCAAAATTGTTGTCGCATTATTGCTAACAACCCTTGAGGTCCTATATGTAAATGTTTCCTGTGCAAATGCACAGTGAGAAGGTATACCCATTCATCGCTATATGGTAATAAAATAGGGTGTTTCGCGCCAAAACTCAGATGAGCATTCTGAATTCTCCCTCCCACACGAATAATATTGTTATGATCTAAAATGGGAGCTAATGATTTTATGTTTATTGATCCGGGCAAACATTCTCCTTTTTTCAAGAGTTTGTATTCACTGTGAAAATGTTCTTTTTGAATAATTTTCACAATAGTAACTAATGCTCTTTTTTTTAATTCCACCCAATTGGTTGTGTCAATTTTTCTACATTTAGCTATAAATTTTAGCACATTGGCTAAAACATTTTGTAGAAACTCAAAACTATTTTTGTGGTCAATTTTCCGGAACATTGAAGCTGAGTTGCTTACCAATGCCTTTAAATTTCCCTTTCTTTCGGGTACATCAAATGTTTCATCAAACTTTAATGCTGCCCTTGGGAGGTTAAGCCGTAAAAAGTCTGGCCCTTCAAACCAAAACTTATTCCCTACTAGCTCTTTTGGGAAAGCGCCTCTTGATATTATGTCAGCTGGATTATGTTTTGTATCCACATAATTCCAGTTTGACACTTCGAAATTGACTTGAATATAATTTACCCTATGGCAAACAAATGTTTTAAGTGTTGCTGGTTCAAGTTTTAACCAGCATAGGACAATCTTGGAGTCAGAGTAATATTGTATGGTGTCGAACTCCATTTTTAAGCTTTCCTTCACCTTTATTATTAATTCAGTCAATAATGCTGCCGCACATAGTTCTAAGCGAGGCAAAGATAAGACTTTTGTGGGGGCGACTCTCGATTTTGAGGTCGCTATATTAATAAAAGTTCTTCCGTCTGCACTACACGATTTTACGTATATGACGGCTCCATACGCTTTGGTGGATGCGTCACAAAAACCGTGTAGCTCAATACGGTCCACATTATCCCCAATTAGTCTTCTTGGTACCATTATCTTATTAAGTGTGGGTAGATCAGATCGTAACCTACCCCATGTTTCTAGTATATCTCCGGAAATCTCTTCATCCCAATCCTTTTTTTCCTTCCATAGCTCTTGGATTAAAATCTTGGCAGTTACTGTAACTGGGTTGACTAATCCTAATGGATCAAAAAGTCTTGAGATATCGGACAATATATTTCGCTTAGTTGGCTTTAGCTTGCATTCCCAATTGCATTTTATTGCAAACTTGTCAATATCTGGCATCCAAGCTACTCCCAGAGCTTTAATGCTATCTGCCTGCTCCTTATCAAACTCTAGGCGCATGCCTCTGTCGACTTTTGGAATATTTTCTAAGACTTGTGCGCTGTTGGAACACCATTTTCGCAAATGGAATCCTCTTTTTCTTAGCTCACTGGAAATATATTTTTGGATTTCCTGTGCTTGTGAGACACTATTCGCACCTGTCATTAGATCATCCATATAAAAATCGTTTTTGACAATGCTAGCCATTTTAGGAGCTTCATCCTCTATCTCTTCTGCTGCCTGTTGTAAGCATTTTACTGCTAAATATGGTGCAGCAGCTGTGCCATATGTCACTGTTTTTAGTGCATATGTTTTTAGAGGGTCATTTCGGTCCCATCGCCAGAAAATCAACTGAAACTTTTGGTGCTCCTTCTGTACCCAAATCTGTCTATACATCTTTTCAATATCCGCAGAGATAGCAAATTTATATTTGCGAAATCTCAGCAGTATATTGAAAAGATCCTCTTGCAGTTTAGGTCCAGTAAGGAGCACGTCATTAAGGGCTAAGTTATTCGATGTCTTACAAGATGCATCAAAAACTACCCTTAATTTCGTAGTCGTACTATCTGGCTTTAAAACACAGTGATGAGGGAGATAATATTTACTGTTTATTTTTTCTGGGCTCTGAACCTCAACCATGTGTCCTAAATCGATATATTCTTTTAAGAATAGAACATATTGTTCTTTCAGCTTCGAATTTTTCTCTAGCTTTCGCTCTAAGGTCAAAAACCTCCGTTTGGCTTGTGACTCAGAGCTACCTAATTGCATCATATTAGACTTAAAGGGCAATTTAACTAAGAACTTCCCATCCGAGCCTTTGCTTACATTATTCGCAAAGATATCCTCGCATAGGATTTCTTCCTTAGTAAATTTCGGAGCCTTTACATTAATTTCTTCCACTTGCCAAAACCTTTGAAGCTGATCGTCTAAGCTGTCTGACCTCTCGGTTACTGTGCCACAAACTGTTGGTGATTCTTTTATGACCAATGGACCAGTGGCTACCCATCCAAACTCTGTTTTATTTAGCCTTATTTGGCCATTATTCAGAGTTGCTGTACCCTCTAACAAGGTCTCATAAAATTGCTCAACTCCCAACAGCATATCTATTCTTTTTGGAATATTAAATGCTGGATCTGCTAAGCCTAGGTCTGACGCTACTTCTCCTATTTCAAACCGGCGAGCCGGTAGCTCAGAGACAATATTTTTCATTACTAACGTTTCAATTTGTGTATTGAAACTGGAATTTTTGGATCTAATGTGAACTTCTAAGCACTCTTTTATATGTGCTGTTCCTCCAGAAATTCCTTCAATGGAAGTTTGAATTTTACTTCCTTTAATGCCCAGTTTCTTCTGCATAGCTGCAGTAAGAAAATTCACCTGCGAGCCGCTATCAAGCAGAGCTCGACAGTCATGCCAATTTCCGTCCTTATCTTTTACTTGAACTATGGCTGTGGCCAGTAAAATATACTTTTTTTTATCTAAATTACTGGACTTACTGACTGTGGCATTTTTCGCATTTTTGTTAGAAGGCTTATGCAGTAAGACATGATGGGACATTTTACAATCAGAACACACCTTTTTACAATTTTTGTATTGGTGGTCTCTGCCTAAACAGCGGCCGCATATTTTATGCTTAACCACCGTTTCCCATCTGTCTTGGCTATTTAAAGCCTTGAATTTATAGCAATTCTCCAAAGGATGAGCACCTTTGCATTTCAGTATGCATGCTTCGTCCTTTCGGAGTTTATTATTGCTACTGGGCCTTATTTGACTCGCTTCTAGAGCGAAAAATTCGTGCTCCAGGAATTTGAGCAGCGGCTCTAGCGACTGAATTTCCCTAGAGTTGCTGAGACCGCTCTCATATTTTGACCTCAATGGGTCACTTAATTTCCGTAGAAAGAGGAAATTAAATAGGCTCTGAAGAATATCTTCATTCTTCAAGCCCATGGCTTTTATAGCCTGGACATTTTCTTGGATCGTGTCCAAAAGAGCCTTAATGGTCGATGCTGAATCCCCGACATGGGGTGCATCGACCAAATTTTTCAAGTGCACACTCAGCACTGCTCTTTTGTTGTTGAATTTAGCATCCAACAAGGACCATGCAAGTTTGTAATTTGCGTCAGTCGGCGCCAAACTTGCTATGGTGGCAGCTGCGTCACCGTGTACCTTTGTTTTTAGGACGCACATTTTTTGTGCGTCCGGAATCATAGTTGATCCTATCAGTTGTTGGAACAACTCTTTGAAAGTCTTCCATTCCTCATATTTGCCAGAGAACGACGGAATATCGACTCTAGGCAGAGTGAATGGAAGACTCTCGCTTCTTGACCTAGAGGCAAGTTCCTCATAGGCCTCGTTAAGCGAGAAAAAAGTTTCTGTCAGATCATCATCATCGTACTCATCCATGTACGTGATGAAAATTTCCTGACAGTTTTTCTTTGCTTGTCTCACTTCGCTCATGGGTTCATGTCCAGCCTTAACTCTATTTAAGGCTGACCGATATTCACCCAGCAAATATGAGAATTTTTTACACACATTTTTCGTGCGTTTATCACCCTTAGAGTCAGGCTTCACGGCCTTCCCTAAGGGGTTAATGGAACTTAATAGTACATGTGTTTTATAAATTAAACCACGTACCTGCTCGCCGTACTTCTCCTTGAAGTACGGCGTCTTTTTTGCCTCTGCTGAGAGTTCGAGCAACCTCTTGTCGTTGAGCTCGAACTGCTCAGTGATGGCAGACAACTCCTCCTTGTACAGCCCTAGCTGTACCGAGTCTGTCCGACTCGCTTCTGCCGCCGCGGTGTTGTAGAGGATTTCCAGGGCTCCTCCTAGAGCCTTCTGGGTTTCTATTAACTCCATAGTTGTCTCCATTTTTCCACAACACGCACGAAAATTTTTTTTTTTTTTTAAATATATTTTATTTATATATATTTAAAAAAAAAAACAAACACACGGGTTTTTTTTTTTTTTAAACACACGCGTACCGAAATTTTTTATATTTAAATTTTACTTCACAATGTTCACTGATCACGTCGGGGTCACCAAAATGAAAACGGCAGAAATGAAGTACGCGACACGAGTTCCAAAACAGACTGATGAGCCGCTTTCACGGCTCCTTTATTTATATCAAAATCTTATTCTAACTTATCTCTATATTAAGCTAAGGGGGGTTACATGAGCGCCCTAAGCGATAAGTGTGTATTTATATTTAGGGTCACAATGTGTAATGTTGCATCGCGTGGGTCCAGCTGCTGTCATATGCATATGCTGCGGACTCCTACACGCTGCTTTGGTCAGGCCTATCTCAAGTGTTGGACTGATTTATATTTAACCTTTTGAACTCATCTGCTTGACAAAGTATTTATTCGATTCAGAAAGTTCATTGCCTTCTAAACGTTGCTGGTGTCAAAAACTTATTTCTAGTGCATTGTTTATGAGTTGACAACGGCAAGAAACTAATCTTAGCATTCTAAACTTCATCTCAACTGCAGTGTTCAATCCATGTGTACTCTATAGGATTGAACACAATCATTGTTGAAGTCAATTTGTAATGCGCGCTTTTTCAACCAATCAACACCTTCGGCCAGGCTTGTTGTTATTGCACATAAATCTGTGTATGTGTCCACAAAGCACCAATGCACGCTCACGGTATGCTCTGGTTTGCCAAGCTGCTCTTGCGAAGGTTTGAGGAAGACAAATATAGAGACATTAGGGCGAGCTCTCAAGAGAGCGCAAAGTGCGCGCCTGCAACTGCGCCGTCGTGCTTAGCTTTATCAAGCTGTATGCAGCTCTCGCCAAAGTTAGAGGGTGACCGATATACAGATGCGCTCAGGTCTGGAAAGCTGTGTTTTTTTTTGCAGTTCGTTGCACTTGTTGAACTTGTGTGCGCGAAAGAGATGCATGCATTGTATTATGGTTGTAGTTTAAGTTGCATTTCATTGGCTTAGGCAGAGCAGCGATCGTTGCATTGGGAACTCAACGAATTGAAGTGGGAGAGAAACAACGTGATTTCTGATATTTTTCTTTTTAAACTCAACGAATCGACAATACATAAAAAATATAAATTATTACGAATAATAAAATATAAATTATTATAAATACGTACATATATGAAGCTCGATCTAGTTTTAAGCTGTCAATGCTTGCAACCGGGAGCTGCCGACGCATTTCCGCGATTTGAACGCACTAAATATTAAACATTACCTCGCTTAGTCGACCTATGAGGCAAAAAACTGGCAAGAAAATCTGTTCAAAAAAGCAGCAACCGAGAGGAAATGCTTTTAAGGAACGATTCCCGAATTCGACAAGCTTCAACATAAAACAAGTAAAACAAAATAAAAGTAAGGCTGAATACAATAAATATGCAGCCAGCAGGCAGCGTGGCTGCACACAAAGGCAAAAAGCAACTGTAAATGCCGTTTTCTTGTAATAACTGAAGAAGTCAGCTTTTATTACAGCAACAGCAGCAGGCAGCGCAAGTGAGACGCGTGGGGGCGTGGGGGCGTAACTGCATTAAAAATTACGTATGAGTCATATGGAGACGACGTTATAAAATAGAAGTAGCAGGCGAACATTCGCTCGAATTCGCTAACAACAAACGCAAATAAAACTGGCATTGTGGGCGTGGCAAGCTGGCAAGCGAAACGAAAAAGAAAAGAACACGAAAGAAAAAAAAAAAAATAAGCAGCAGCAAATAAATGCGATGCTCTAGACTGGGAGCCTGGGAGTAGCTCGACTTTATTGGAGTGTGGCAGGAAACATCTGAAGATTGGGCCTGGGAATGCGTATGAGACTCCGGCGGGGAATGGCAATGGAAATGGAATGCCAGGCAGCGACGGCCATGGCGGCGGCGGCAGTGCATGTAATAAATATAAAGATTTGCAAAGCGGAAAATTGTGCGTCTTTTTTTTCCCACTCGCAGCGAGGCCTGCTCTCACTGTGCACGCAACACTGCGAGAAACGAATGCAGCAGTTGCAAGAGCCGCTGCCTAAAATGAAAAATGTCATGGCGAATAAATCACACATTGTGATTTTCCAGTCGCTAAAGCACAAACGAATTGTATATCAATGGCACAATTAAATTGTAAGAAATTAAAAAGAAAACCCTTAAATATAGCCATAGTTGACCTAGCAAACTGTTCTATTGCTGCTTGGAGAATAAAGGAAAAACTATATAAACAACAGGAAATATGTCAAAAGTTGTACAAATCTGCAAGGGAAGTCAACAGAAATGCGACGACATCGCTGGGCGTGTGCCAACGGAATTTATACAAGCTGCATACGCGGCGTATGCGCAACATGCGAGCTGCAATGCAATGCACTCTCTTGTGAGTGTGTGTGTGTGTGTGTCTGTGTGCAGAATTATTGCGTCTGTAAGCGCATTTTACAGTCTTATGACATGCAGACGACAAGGGAGCCGGAACAGTGGGGGGAGTGCTCAAAAATCTCAACGGGGGCGTCTGCCGTTTTGTGTTTATAGAAATTGCAACACAGACGAGACGCCGACGCCTACGCCGACGCCGACGCTGGCGTTGTCTTTACTTATCGACAAACGACGACAATAGATGTGTGCATGTATGTGCCATACATGTATACCCCACTCAGCTGCTAACAGACGATGATGCTGCCGATGATGATAGCGAAATGATCATCTACCGTCGCCGCTCCACGACGACTTTGTTGCCGCTTGCCGTCGTTCGCCTTCCCTGGCTCCGTCCAGTTACTGCACGCCCCTTCGCTTCCCTCACCGACAATTGCTATTATTGCTCAAGTGTAATGCCAACAATAAAGTAGCTGTTCATATCTACGCCATTTGCCATGCAATATTGTTTAAGCACACCGAGGCGCACAGCCAGGCAGCCAGAGAGTGGCTGTAAGAGAGTGAGGGCGAGCGGAGGCAGCGTAAGTAGAAGCAACCGTGGCAGGAGCTGGCAAATTTGAAGGCGCATTAAATGTATAAATAAAATGCTGAGCCTGGCCTGGAGGCTTGCCGCCTCCTGGAGCAGAGACAGCGCCATCATCGAGCCTAGGAATGCGCTATAAATTATTTAAGCTTGTACATCTTCTACTTCTGATTAAATATATATTTATGCGATATTTCTAGTTGCATAAAATAATTAATGAATAATAAACCTATGATTTATTTGTGTATGCCTTGATGATGAGTACAATACCAGACTATTAACTGCAAAAATGCAGGCTTGCGAGAGAGGGAGAGAAAAAGTGTAGACAAAGGCCACAAATAAATAGCATCGATGCAACACACACACACACACACACACACACAGTTAGACTAACTAACAGCCAGACCGACTGGCCTTCACTCGAAGCTCTGCCTCATCCGGCGTCGTAATTAGCGCTGCGAGTTTTGTCGTAGAAAGCAATCCTTGCACGGATGCGCTCCATGCACAGAAGTGGCCCAAAGCTGCTTTATCAAATTAACGCATCAGTCGCACGAAGCCGCTGCACTGCCACGCGCGCAACCACTCCTCCACTGCCTCCCACTCCCGCTGCCCATCATTGTGGCACGCGTCCATTGCGATTCCGAATGCATTTCGACGCGTTTAACGAGACGCGACAAAAAGCAAGCTGCGAAAAATTGCCAAACCGACAAAAGTGCAATTGAAACAGACGGGTGGGTGTGTGTGTGTGTGTGTGTGTGTGCGTTGTTAGTATTTCGACTAGTCGGAAGCGAATCTGTAGCTCGCAGCAACTGAATGTTGCTGTTGTTGTTATCACAGTGTGCGCATCGCCTCGATGCATTGGCTAAATAATGACCCCGGCCTTTTGCCCCGACGAGTCGTAATAACAATTTGTTGAATGCTCTAGAGAGAGCGATAAAGAGCAATAACAATATGATGCTAAACGCTCGCATCGTTACCGGGCTGCCCGTTCAGCTCAGCTCAGCGCAGCTCAGCCCGAGATAAGAACTCGCTCCCGACGATCGTCTGAGCGCAGGCGAATCTGAATGACCTTGACCTTGAAGCGTGTGTAGACAACGTCGACAGCAGCAATCGTTGACCTACTTTATGGGCACAGTGCACACCCACTGCAATCAGTCAATAAGTCATGTACCTGGAGAGAAGGCGTGCCAGCTCCCTCAAAAAATCTCTGAAACTTGATTTAGCAATCACTACAGTCGTAGTAATAAAGCGATACAATAAGCTAAGGATTATCGAGGTTATCATTCTTCAAGTCCACAGTTATATATTGAAGCTATATCCTCTGTAGTCTCAGCAATTGCGTTGCTCACACAGACAGACAGACAGAGAGACAACCAAGTCTTCAGATGTGCACTTATTACAGGGTATGTATACGTCCTTCAAGCATTCACTCGGTATAGAACAATCTAAATGAGCGCGCCTCGTGTTTTCCCCGGGTCATTCTGTATAACCCCGGCCTCCTTTTCAACGTGTGATAACACAAATCATAGTACCTATCGATCTAGTTTTTTTTTTGTTTTTATTTGTTTAATAATGAGTAAATTATATAAATTATTTACAGTAAATTGTACATATATGGGGAAGAGAGAATGTACAAATGGGTATTTACAGGGGAGTAGTCATCACTCACTGGACGGCCTAAACGGCAGGTCAAGGGGGTGGTGTCTTCTAAGACTTCTGACGTAGGTCTTTTTGAAGCGTGCGGTTCCTAACGTAGAATGGGGCCTTGGTGATTAGACGCAGGGTTTTGTTTTGGAAGCTTTGGAGGAGTTCGATGTTCGAATTAGATGCAGTTCCCCATAATTGGCGATTTGTGTTCTTCTCTAATTCCTGGGGTTAGTACTCCTGGAAGGACCTTCTGCTGCAGATGCATTCCAGCAAGAGGTGAGAAATAGAACTAGAGAAGAGTAGGGCAAAAAAATTAGCTGATCGATGGGATCATCTACTCGTCCAAAGAAGAGAAGAATGCGTGAAATCCAAAGGGAAAACGATGCTCATTGTCTCTTTTGACAGCAAAGGCATCGGCCACCATGAAAACATGCCCCTCCCGGATTTATTTTCTGTTTCCTTGCCAGAAAAGGCAATCATTTGGGACGTCAGTGGGGATGGATGGAAATCGCGTAAACGGAGCAGAAGCCTATCTAGAAAGTTCTTCAAGAATTTTAGCGATTGGTGCACCATTTTTTTTTAAAGCGACTCGGAACTTTTATGGCTATAATAAGCATGTACAGCGGTAATATTTCTTTCTATTTATTTATTTATTTTTTTTTTTTGCTTTATTTAAACGACATTTTTGTGTAAATTTAATAAATGCAGACTATTTGTATATAAGCAGAGCAGCTTGAGTTCGGTTTATTTGAGCCGCTGATCTCCATTGATTAGGTGTGTAATCCCCTTTGCATACAGCTGGGCAGTAAAACTCATTAAACTTATCGCTTAATGCTGCTAACAAAACGGCACATGTCATAAAATATGCACATGCCACGTGTGTGTGTGTGTGTGTGTGTGTGTGTGTGTGTGTGCACAGCAAGGGCATTACTCATAAGCCCCTACTGGACGGGGCAATTAAAAAAAGGAAATGAAAGAAACGAGCGAAATGGCCGTTAAATTTGAAATGGGCTCGGCCACATGTGTGCGAGCATGCACATGTGTGTTTGTGTGTGTGGCACAAGCCAAGATAAACAGCGGCTAAACAGTGAGTGAAAACAAAGGCAAACACACCACACCCAAGCACAGCAACGATGCGCGGGCGGCTCACGGCACGTGGGCGTGGCAGCCCACTTGCGCCTGCTACATAAAATCTACGCACGGCCTCAAATTAATACGAATTTATGACAATTTCAAATGCATTTTCAGCGTCAGCCCCCAAAGCTTCACACACACACACACACACTCAGGCAGTCACATCGCCAGATCATAAAAACTTTTATGCCAAAAAACACGCGCGAATTTTGCTTTTTATGTGCTGCCTGCCACGCCTTTAAAATGATGCAAAAGCGGTTTATGCGGCTGGTGGATGAAGGGGGCGGGAGGTGGGGCAGTATTTGCCATGTGTTTGATTCGGAGTTTCTTGCTGTTGTTGTTGCTGCTGCTGCTGCTGCTGCTGTTTGACCAGTTTTATGACCCGCACGAAGTCCGCCAAAAGCTGTAGGCCATTTCGTAGGCCTTGCCTTACGATCTGCGTCTACCCCGGCCCAATGCCTAGCCGGCATTATCTTATCTGATCATTTTTATGACTACTGACAATGCCAGCGTTTCCGTTTCCGCTTCCAGTTCCAGTTCCGTCTCGGTTTCCGTTTCCACTTTCATTTTGCCTGCCATTTACCATTTGCCCCCGGCACGTTTCTCGTTGCCCTCTGCCCGTGCACTTTATGCACAATATATACATAAATAAATTCGCATTAAATTTGTACTCTTTTCGGAGTTCCCCCTCATACACAGCACACACCCCCCTCCCCCCCTGCCGCCTTCTGCCACCACCCCGCAGTGCCCGCTGCGAAAGCATTCGCGCAGCTCATAAATACTTTTAATGATGCGAACGTTTTGATTTAGCTTTTTATTAATTTGCCACAGCTTGTCAGCAGCCCAGGCTCAGTAACAGAAGCGCTGGGGGGAGCAGTCAGCGCTTAGCTAATTTGCCGGCCACTTATTTATATGGCGCCATATACCATAAATGTTAATCGGCAAAAGGATTGCGCGCCTGAGGCGAACGACACTTGTCGGCAGCGCCCTAAGGCTGGCGATTAATATCGCTGCGAATGCAGGCAGCATACAATGCCGCGATAGTACATTCGATATTATATGTATTGCACAGATTGTAACTAATATAGCAAAAATATAATTTTTATATCATCTTTAATATATTTACATTGAAATATAATTTTTGCCAAAATATTGAAAGAAATGCGATATTTTATTATACTTTTTAAGGTAACATATAGCAGCATATATTTTTTTTAGTGTTTACTCGTATCTATGTATACGAACATCTCCATGAAAGCTACAAGCTCCTATAGGTTTTTATATTTATGCTAAATGTGCCTAGGCCGAAAATGTGTGTTTCGCAAATTTGAATTTAGGAACATATATCGAAATAATATGTAAATAGCTATTTAATTGAATAAATTGTATAAACATAAATGCATTTGCTTAACATAGTTTATAATAATTTAAAAATAATGTATATAATTTTTATAATTCCTTACATTTCTTGTAAACACAAAAATATACCTAAAATATCGAATAAATAAAATTGAATATACATCGAAATATTAAATAAAATATCAAATATAATAAATGATACTTGCTTATATAATTTGTATAATTTTTTAAATTTCGAATAAGCTATATTCTCAATGTAATTACCATATATTTTCGAAATAGAAAATAACATTGATATGGTACATTCAAAATATTGCACACAGTGAGTTACAGAGTATTTTAACTATATTAACAGAATATAGTATAACAGAGCGCTTAACAGTGGAGTGTGTAACATAGTATGTTACCGAGAGTGTAATACAGTATTTTGCGGATTATGTACCATATTAAGTTATAGTATATATTCGTAAAATATTGTCTTGTACATACTGTATATACCCTGTAAATACTTTGTAAATAACTAAGCAATTAGGGTTCCTAATGCTAAGTATACGGTCGCATTCATTCATAAGGAACTGAATGTATGGGATGGGATATACCCCGCTCCCATCTCGATTGCTGGGTATAATTGTTGAAAGGTGTGTGTCAACGACATTGGCTTCCGCTGAGCTTGAGATAAGAAGCTGTTGGCGGTGCGGACTTTCGGCTAATCGCTTGCTGCTACAGGGGCAGTTACTCAGTACTGGACTGGATTGACTGGGCCGAGAGAATTGCGAACAAACGCAATATACCCGGTGCCTACAATACTCTGGGCATACAAAGACGTCATCGCGGCGACTTTCTTGTCGTTCTTCTTGCTTTATTTCCCGCTTATGCCTATCAATGTATCAATATACTATATACCCTGCCTGCAAATATTTCAATTTCTAATTCTCGAAAATAGTTTCGACTGGCGCAGAGGGGCAACTGGGCGCCTTGAAGACCGGCGGCAGACTCAATTGACAGCCGTCCGAGGCATGCGCTCTACACCTCTCACCTTTCATTTCCTTCTCTTCGCTCTTCTCTCAGCGCTTGCATTTCTCAGCGAAGAGTTTTCCATGGCAAATGACAGGATTTTAATAGAAGCCGCCGTCGTGATTTTCAGCTGCCAATGGAAAACAAGCTGCAAATAAAAAAAAAAAAAAACACGCCGGTCGCCGAAGCTTGTCAGTCAGTCAGCGGCAGCAGTAGCAGCGGGGAAAAACATTTTGCTGCACATTTTCCAGGAAAATTTCTGCAAGCTCAACTTGTTTTTTGCCGATTATCGCCGGAGCGGGGCCAGGCGCACGCTGCTATGCGTCTGGCGTCTGTTTCTGTGTCTTTGGCTCGCGATTTTCGCCTCGAATGTCAATTGATGCGCATTTCGTGATAATTTTCTTGTTTTCCGCATTAGTGCGTCATGGGGTGCGGGGTGGGGGCATTGAAAACTAAAATGCAATTTAGTTTTTATTGTTGTTGCTGCTGCTGCTGCCGCTGCTGAGTTTGAAAAGTGTTTTGCATTAAAAGTTGAAATTGCAATTGAATAGTTTGGCGCCAAAGCCGTTGATTGCGCGCGTTCAACGCTGCTATATTTTTTTTCGAGTGTACGAGCAGTTCGCATAGCGCCTGCTGCCTAATCGCTCAAAGTAATCAATGCAAATAATTTGAAAAAGCACTCAAAAATATATATATATTATATTTTCTATTTTTTTATTTCAATTTAATTTTAATTACACTTAAATTTTTAAATTTAAAAAATTCGGACAACTAACCATGTTTTGCACGACAACTTGCAGCTGCACTCTGTGCAACAATCTCAGCGAAAATGAGAGAGAGATAGCGAGGAAGAGACAGATAGAGAGAGAGAGAAAGAGAGAGAGAGTCAGGCAAATTTCAAGTGCATAAACAGCGCACAATTCAATTATGAAAGTTAATTTCCAAGTCGCTCCGCAGTTTGCAAAAAGACTTTAAAAGTCGCAAACTTCCTTCGGCTGCTGCCAAAAGTCGAGACAGTCGAGCGTCAGACAACAACAACAACAATGACAGCAACGACAACACAGAACGACTGCAGAGAGCAGTAGCTGCAGTAGTCCACAGACAGACAGAGAGAGACAGAGAGAGAGAGAGAGAGAGAGAGAGAGAGAGAGAGAGAGAGAGAGAGAGATAGAGAGACACATAGACAGAGATTCGAGATAGACGCAGAAATTGGCATACAAAGAATAATTTAGTTTTGGCAGCCGCAACTAATTGAAAGGTATTTGTTTAGCGTGTGCGAGGGAGATGGCGAGAGGCAGACGGAGAGAGGGAGACAGCGACTCGCTGTCTATGTGTCGCGGCAATTCTCGCATATTTGCCTAACAAATTGGATTAATTTTGTGAAAATAATGCAGTTCACTTTGCCGTCGGCTCTAAAAGACATACGCAGTTCCGCAAGTGCGCCCAAAAGTAGGCAGCAGAAACTTAGTAGTGCCGAAGAAAGAGTAAGAGATAGAGAGCGAGGTGAAGAGAGAGATCGAGGCAACAGCCATCAGCCGAGTACTCTGCTCGCTTTTATCGATCTCTCTCCTATAATTTCTGTTTCTCTACCTCCCTTTGTCTTTATTATACCATTTAGCCATGGGTAAAAAATGGTATATTAACTTTGTGGAAATGTATGTAACAGGCAGAAAGAGCCGTGTTCAAAGTTTCATGAAAAAATACCAAAAAAAATGAAATTTTTAAATAATTGAAAACTGAATAAAATTTAAATGCAATATCAAAAATAGAGTAAAACCATGAACAAAATGACATTCCAAAGTAAAATCGCTGCAATTTTTACAAAGTTATGAGAGTTCAAAGTTTCATGAAAAAATACCAAAAAAAATGAAATTTTTAAATAATTGAAAACTGAATAAGATTTAAATGCAATATCAAAAATAGAGTAAAACCATGAACAAAATGACATTCCAAAGGAAAATCGCTGCAATTTTGACAAAGTTATGGGAGTTCAAAGTTTCAGAAAAAAATACCAAAAAAAATGAAATTTTTAAATAATTGAAAACTGAATAAAATTTTAATGCAATATCAAAAATAGAGTAAAACCATGAACAAAATGACATTCCAAAGGAAAATCGCTTCAATTTTGACAAAGTTATGGGAGTTCAAAGTTTCAGAAAAAAATACCAAAAAAAATGAAATTTTTAAATAATTGAAAACTGAATAAGCTTTAAATGCAATATCAAAAATAGAGTAAAACCATGAACAAAATGACATTCCAAAGGAAAATCGCTGCAATTTTGACAAAGTTATGGGAGTTCAAAGTTTCAGAAAAAAATACCAAAAAAAATGAAATTTTTAAATAATTGAAAACTGAATAAAATTTAAATGCAATATCAAAAATAGAGTAAAACCATGAACAAAATGACATTCCAAAGGAAAATCGCTGCATTTTTGACAAAGTTATGGGAGTTCAAAGTTTCAGAAAAAAATACCAAAAAAAATGAAATTTTTAATAATTGAAAACTGAATAAAATTTTAATGCAATATCAAAAATAGAGTAAAACCATGAACAAAATGACATTCCAAAGGAAAATCGCTGCAATTTTGACAAAGTTATGGGAGTTCAAAGTTTCAGAAAAAAATACCAAAAAAAATGAAATTTTTAAATAATTGAAAACTGAATAAAATTTAAATGCAATATCAAAAATAGAGTAAAACCATGAACAAAATGACATTCCAAAGGAAAATCGCTGCATTTTTGACAAAGTTATGGGAGTTCAAAGTTTCAGAAAAAAAAACCAAAAAAAATGAAATTTTTAAATAATTGAAAACTGAATAAGCTTTAAATGCAATATCAAAAATAGAGTAAAACCATGAACAAAATGACATTCCAAAGGAAAATCGCTGCAATTTTGACAAAGTTATGGGAGTTCAAAGTTTCAGAAAAAAATACAAAAAAAATGAAATTTTTAAATAATTGAAAACTGAATAAAATTTAAATGCAATATCAAAAATAGAGTAAAACCATGAACAAAATGACATTCCAAAGGAAAATAGCTGCATTTTTGACAAAGTTATGGGAGTTCAAAGTTTCAGAAAAAAATACCAAAAAAAATGAAATTTTTAATAATTGAAAACTGAATAAAATTTAAATGCAATATCAAAAATAGAGTAAAACCATGAACAAAATGACATTCCAAAGGAAAATCGCTGCAATTTTGACAAAGTTATGGGAGTTCAAAGTTTCAGAAAAAAATACCAAAAAAAATGAAATTTTTAAATAATTGAAAACTGAATAAAATTTAAATGCAATATCAAAAATAGAGTAAAACCATGAACAAAATGACATTCCAAAGGAAAATCGCTGCAATTTTTACAAAGTTATGGGAGTTCAAAGTTTCAGAAAAAAATACCAAAAAAAATGAAATTTTTAAATAATTGAAAACTGAATAAGATTTAAATGCAATATCAAAAATAGAGTAAAACCATGAACAAAATGACATTCCAAAGGAAAATCGCTGCAATTTTGACAAAGTTATGGGAGTTCAAAGTTTCAGAAAAAAATACCAAAAAAAATGAAATTTTTAAATAATTGAAAACTGAATAAAATTTAAATGCAATATCAAAAATAGAGTAAAACCATGAACAAAATGACATTCCAAAGGAAAATCGCTGCATTTTTGACAAAGTTATGGGAGTTCAAAGTTTCAGAAAAAAATACCAAAAAAAATGAAATTTTTAAATAATTGAAAACTGAATAAAATTTAAATGCAATATCAAAAATAGAGTAAAACCATGAACAAAATGACATTCCAAAGGAAAATCGCTGCAATTTTGACAAAGTTATGGGAGTTCAAAGTTTCAGAAAAAAATACCAAAAAAAATGAAATTTTTAAATAATTGAAAACTGAATAAAATTTAAATGCAATATCAAAAATAGAGTAAAACCATGAACAAAATGACATTCCAAAGGAAAATCGCTGCATTTTTGACAAAGTTATGGGAGTTCAAAGTTTCAGAAAAAAATACCAAAAAAAATGAAATTTTTAATAATTGAAAACTGAATAAAATTTAAATGCAATATCAAAAATAGAGTAAAACCATGAACAAAATGACATTCCAAAGGAAAATCGCTGCAATTTTGACAAAGTTATGGGAGTTCAAAGTTTCAGAAAAAAATACCAAAAAAAATGAAATTTTTAATAATTGAAAACTGAATAAAATTTAAATGCAATATCAAAAATAGAGTAAAACCATGAACAAAATGACATTCCAAAGGAAAATCGCTGCAATTTTGACAAAGTTATGGGAGTTCAAAGTTTCAGAAAAAAATACCAAAAAAAATGAAATTTTTAAATAATTGAAAACTGAATAAAATTTAAATGCAATATCAAAAATAGAGTAAAACCATGAACAAAATGACATTCCAAAGGAAAATCGCTGCAATTTTGACAAAGTTATGGGAGTTCAAAGTTTCAGAAAAAAATACCAAAAAAAATGAAATTTTTAAATAATTGAAAACTGAATAAAATTTAAATGCAATATCAAAAATAGAGTAAAACCATGAACAAAATGACATTCCAAAGGAAAATCGCTGCAATTTTGACAAAGTTATGGGAGTTCAAAGTTTCAGAAAAAAATACCAAAAAAAATGAAATTTTTAAATAATTGAAAACTGAATAAAATTTAAATGCAATATCAAAAATAGAGTAAAACCATGAACAAAATGACATTCCAAAGGAAAATCGCTGCAATTTTGACAAAGTTATGGGAGTTCAAAGTTTCAGAAAAAAATACCAAAAAAAATGAAATTTTTAAATAATTGAAAACTGAATAAAATTTAAATGCAATATCAAAAATAGAGTAAAACCATGAACAAAATGACATTCCAAAGGAAAATCGCTGCAATTTTGACAAAGTTATGGGAGTTGAAAGTTTAAAAAAAAAATACCAAAAAAAATGAAATTTTTAAATAATTGAAAACTGAATAAAATTTAAATGCAATATCAAAAATAGATTAAAACCATGAACAAAATGACATTCCAAAGGAAAATCGCTGCATTTTTGACAAAGTTATGGGAGTTCAAAGTTTCAGAAAAAAATACCAAAAAAATGAAATTTTTAAATAATTGAAAACTGAATAAAATTTAAATGCAATATCAAAAATAGAGTAAAACCATGAACAAAATGACATTCCAAAGGAAAATCGCTGCAATTTTGACAAAGTTATGGGAGTTCAAAGTTTCAGAAAAAAATACCAAAAAAAATGAAATTTTTAAATAATTGAAAACTGAATAAGATTTAAATGCAATATCAAAAATAGAGTAAAACCATGAACAAAATGACATTCCAAAGGAAAATCGCTGCAATTTTGACAAAGTTATGGGAGTTCAAAGTTTCAGAAAAAAATACCAAAAAAAATGAAATTTTTAAATAATTGAAAACTGAATAAAATTTAAATGCAATATCAAAAATAGAGTAAAACCATGAACAAAATGACATTCCAAAGGAAAATCGCTGCAATTTTGACAAAGTTATGGGAGTTCAAAGTTTCAGAAAAAAATACCAAAAAAAATGAAATTTTTAAATAATTGAAAACTGAATAAACTTTAAATGCAATATCAAAAATAGAGTAAAACCATGAACAAAATGACATTCCAAAGGAAAATCGCTGCAATTTTGACAAAGTTATGGGAGTTCAAAGTTTCAGAAAAAAATACCAAAAAAAATGAAATTTTTAAATAATTGAAAACTGAATAAAATTTAAATGCAATATCAAAAATAGAGTAAAACCATGAACAAAATGACATTCCAAAGGAAAATCGCTGCAATTTTGACAAAGTTATGGGAGTTCAAAGTTTCAGAAAAAAATACCAAAAAAAATGAAATTTTTAATAATTGAAAACTGAATAAAATTTAAATGCAATATCAAAAATAGAGTAAAACCATGAACAAAATGACATTCCAAAGGAAAATCGCTGCAATTTTGACAAAGTTATGGGAGTTCAAAGTTTCAGAAAAAAATACCAAAAAAATGAAATTTTTAAATAATTGAAAACTGAATAAAATTTAAATGCAATATCAAAAATAGAGTAAAACCATGAACAAAATGACATTCCAAAGGAAAATCGCTGCAATTTTGACAAAGTTATGGGAGTTCAAAGTTTCAGAAAAAAATACCAAAAAAAATGAAATTTTTAAATAATTGAAAACTGAATAAAATTTAAATGCAATATCAAAAATAGAGTAAAACCATGAACAAAATGACATTCCAAAGGAAAATCGCTGCAATTTTGACAAAGTTATGGGAGTTCAAAGTTTCAGAAAAAAATACCAAAAAAAATGAAATTTTTAAATAATTGAAAACTGAATAAAATTTAAATGCAATATCAAAAATAGAGTAAAACCATGAACAAAATGACATTCCAAAGGAAAATCGCTGCAATTTTGACAAAGTTATGGGAGTTCAAAGTTTCAGAAAAAAATACCAAAAAAAATGAAATTTTTAAATAATTGAAAACTGAATAAAATTTAAATGCAATATCAAAAATAGAGTAAAACCATGAACAAAATGACATTCCAAAGGAAAATCGCTGCAATTTTGACAAAGTTATGGGAGTTCAAAGTTTCAGAAAAAAATACCAAAAAAAATGAAATTTTTAAATAATTGAAAACTGAATAAAATTTAAATGCAATATCAAAAATAGAGTAAAACCATGAACAAAATGACATTCCAAAGGAAAATCGCTGCATTTTTGACAAAGTTATGGGAGTTCAAAGTTTCAGAAAAAAATACCAAAAAAAATGAAATTTTTAAATAATTGAAAACTGAATAAGCTTTAAATGCAATATCAAAAATAGAGTAAAACCATGAACAAAATGACATTGAAAACTGAATAAAATTTAAATGCAATATCAAAAATAGATTAAAACCATGAACAAAATGACATTCCAAAGGAAAATCGCTGCATTTTTGACAAAGTTATGGGAGTTCAAAGTTTCAGAAAAAAATACCAAAAAAAATGAAATTTTTAAATAATTGAAAACTGAATAAAATTTAAATGCAATATCAAAAATAGAGTAAAACCATGAACAAAATGACATTCCAAAGGAAAATCGCTGCAATTTTGACCAAGTTATGGGAGTTCAAAGTTTCAGAAAAAAATACAAAAAAAAATGAAATTTTTAAATAATTGAAAACTGAATAAAATTTAAATGCAATATCAAAAATAGAGTAAAACCATGAACAAAATGACATTCCAAAGGAAAATCGCTGCAATTTTGACAAAGTTATGGGAGTTCAAAGTTTCAGAAAAAAATACCAAAAAAAATGAAATTTTTAAATAATTGAAAACTGAATAAAATTTAAATGCAATATCAAAAATAGAGTAAAACCATGAACAAAATGACATTCCAAAGGAAAATCGCTGCAATTTTGACAAAGTTATGGGAGTTCAAAGTTTCAGAAAAAAATACCAAAAAAAATGAAATTTTTAAATAATTGAAAACTGAATAAAATTTAAATGCAATATCAAAAATAGAGTAAAACCATGAACAAAATGACATTCCAAAGGAAAATCGCTGCAATTTTGACAAAGTTATGGGAGTTCAAAGTTTCAGAAAAAAATACCAAAAAAAATGAAATTTTTAAATAATTGAAAACTGAATAAAATTTAAATGCAATATCAAAAATAGAGTAAAACCATGAACAAAATGACATTCCAAAGGAAAATCGCTGCAATTTTGACAAAGTTATGGGAGTTCAAAGTTTCAGAAAAAAATACCAAAAAAAATGAAATTTTTAATAATTGAAAACTGAATAAAATTTAAATGCAATATCAAAAATAGAGTAAAACCATGAACAAAATGACATTCCAAAGGAAAATCGCTGCAATTTTGACAAAGTTATGGGAGTTCAAAGTTTCAGAAAAAAATACCAAAAAAAATGAAATTTTTAAATAATTGAAAACTGAATAAAATTTAAATGCAATATCAAAAATAGAGTAAAACCATGAACAAAATGACATTCCAAAGGAAAATCGCTGCAATTTTGACAAAGTTATGGGAGTTCAAAGTTTCAGAAAAAAATACCAAAAAAAATGAAATTTTTAAATAATTGAAAACTGAATAAAATTTAAATGCAATATCAAAAATAGAGTAAAACCATGAACAAAATGACATTCCAAAGGAAAATCGCTGCAATTTTGACAAAGTTATGGGAGTTCAAAGTTTCAGAAAAAAATACCAAAAAAAATGAAATTTTTAAATAATTGAAAACTGAATAAGATTTAAATGCAATATCAAAAATAGAGTAAAACCATGAACAAAATGACATTCCAAAGGAAAATCGCTGCAATTTTGACAAAGTTATGGGAGTTCAAAGTTTCAGAAAAAAATACCAAAAAAAATGAAATTTTTAAATAATTGAAAACTGAATAAAATTTAAATGCAATATCAAAAATAGAGTAAAACCATGAACAAAATGACATTCCAAAGGAAAATCACTGCAATTTTGACAAAGTTATGGGAGTTCAAAGTTTCATGAAAAAATACCAAAAAAAATTAAATTTTTAATAATTGAAAACTGAATAAAATTTAAATGCAATATCAAAAATAGAGTAAAACCATGAACAAAATGACATTCCAAAGGAAAATCGCTGCAATTTTGACAAAGTTATGGGAGTTCAAAGTTTCAGAAAAAGATACAAAAAAAAATAAAATTTTTAATAATTGAAAACTGAATAAAATTTAAATGCAATATCAAAAATAGAGTAAAACCATGAACAAAATGACATTCCAAAGGAGAATCGCTGCATTTTTGACAAAGTTATGGGAGTTCAAAGTTTCATGAAAAAATACCAAAAAAAATGAAATTTTGAAATATTTGAAAACTGAATAAAATTTAAATGCAATATCAAAAATAGAGTAAAACCATGAACAAAATGACATTCCAAAGGAAAATCGCTGCAATTTTGACAAAGTTATGGGAGTTCAAAGTTTCAGAAAAAAATACCAAAAAAAATGAAATTTTTAAATAATTGAAAACTGAATAAAATTTAAATGCAATATCAAAAATAGAGTAAAACCATGAACAAAATGACATTCCAAAGGAAAATCGCTGCAATTTTGACAAAGTTATGGGAGTTCAAAGTTTCAGAAAAAAATACCAAAAAAAATGAAATTTTTAAATAATTGAAAACTGAATAAAATTTAAATGCAATATCAAAAATAGAGTAAAACCATGAACAAAATGACATTCCAAAGGAAAATCGCTGCAATTTTGACAAAGTTATGGGAGTTCAAAGTTTCAGAAAAAAATACCAAAAAAAATGAAATTTTTAAATAATTGAAAACTGAATAAAATTTAAATGCAATATCAAAAATAGAGTAAAACCATGAACAAAATGACATTCCAAAGGAAAATCGCTGCAATTTTGACAAAGTTATGGGAGTTCAAAGTTTCAGAAAAAAATACCAAAAAAAATGAAATTTTTAAATAATTGAAAACTGAATAAAATTTAAATGCAATATCAAAAATAGAGTAAAACCATGAACAAAATGACATTCCAAAGGAAAATCGCTGCATTTTTGACAAAGTTATGGGAGTTCAAAGTTTCAGAAAAAAAAACCAAAAAAAATGAAATTTTTAAATAATTGAAAACTGAATAAGCTTTAAATGCAATATCAAAAATAGAGTAAAACCATGAACAAAATGACATTCCAAAGGAAAATCGCTGCAATTTTGACAAAGTTATGGGAGTTCAAAGTTTCAGAAAAAAATACCAAAAAAAATGAAATTTTTAAATAATTGAAAACTGAATAAGATTTAAATGCAATATCAAAAATAGAGTAAAACCATGAACAAAATGACATTCCAAAGGAAAATCGCTGCAATTTTGACAAAGTTATGGGAGTTCAAAGTTTCAGAAAAAAATACCAAAAAAAATGAAATTTTTAAATAATTGAAAACTGAATAAAATTTAAATGCAATATCAAAAATAGAGTAAAACCATGAACAAAATGACATTCCAAAGGAAAATCACTGCAATTTTGACAAAGTTATGGGAGTTCAAAGTTTCATGAAAAAATACCAAAAAAAATTAAATTTTTAATAATTGAAAACTGAATAAAATTTAAATGCAATATCAAAAATAGAGTAAAACCATGAACAAAATGACATTCCAAAGGAAAATCGCTGCAATTTTGACAAAGTTATGGGAGTTCAAAGTTTCAGAAAAAAATAAAAAAAAAAAAAAATTTCTAATTATTGAAAACTGAATAAAATTTAAATGCAATATCAAAAATAGAGTAAAACCATGAACAAAATGACATTCCAAAGGAGAATCGCTGCATTTTTGACAAAGTTATGGGAGTTCAAAGTTTCATGAAAAAATACCAAAAAAATAAAATTTTTAAATATTTGAAAACTGAATAAAATTTAAATGCAATATCAAAAATAGAGTAAAACCATGAACAAAATGACATTCCAAAGGAAAATCGCTGCAATTTTGACAAAGTTATGGGAGTTCAAAGTTTCAGAAAAAAATACCAAAAAAAATGAAATTTTTAAATAATTGAAAACTGAATAAGATTTAAATGCAATATCAAAAATAGAGTAAAACCATGAACAAAATGACATTCCAAAGGAAAATCGCTGCAATTTTGACAAAGTTATGGGAGTTCAAAGTTTCAGAAAAAAATACCAAAAAAAATTAAATTTTTAAATAATTGAAAACTGAATAAACTTTAAATGCAATATCAAAAATAGAGTAAAACCATGAACAAAATGACATTCCAAAGGAAAATCGCTGCAATTTTGACAAAGTTATGGGAGTTCAAAGTTTCAGAAAAAAATACCAAAAAAAATGAAATTTTTAAATAATTGAAAACTGAATAAAATTTAAATGCAATATCAAAAATAGAGTAAAACCATGAACAAAATGACATTCCAAAGGAAAATCGCTGCATTTTTGACAAAGTTATGGGAGTTCAAAGTTTCAGAAAAAAATACCAAAAAAAATGAAATTTTTAAATAATTGAAAACTGAATAAGATTTAAATGCAATATCAAAAATAGAGTAAAACCATGAACAAAATGACATTCCAAAGGAAAATCGCTGCAATTTTGACAAAGTTATGGGAGTTCAAAGTTTCAGAAAAAAATACCAAAAAAAATGAAATTTTTAAATAATTGAAAACTGAATAAAATTTAAATGCAATATCAAAAATAGAGTAAAACCATGAACAAAATGACATTCCAAAGGAAAATCGCTGCAATTTTGACAAAGTTATGGGAGTTCAAAGTTTCAGAAAAAAATACCAAAAAAAATGAAATTTTTAAATAATTGAAAACTGAATAAAATTTAAATGCAATATCAAAAATAGAGTAAAACCATGAACAAAATGACATTCCAAAGGAAAATCGCTTCAATTTTGACAAAGTTATGGGAGTTCAAAGTTTCAGAAAAAAATACCAAAAAAAATGAAATTTTTAAATAATTGAAAACTGAATAAGCTTTAAATGCAATATCAAAAATAGAGTAAAACCATGAACAAAATGACATTCCAAAGGAAAATCGCTGCAATTTTGACAAAGTTATGGGAGTTCAAAGTTTCAGAAAAAAATACCAAAAAAAATGAAATTTTTAAATAATTGAAAACTGAATAAAATTTAAATGCAATATCAAAAATAGAGTAAAACCATGAACAAAATGACATTCCAAAGGAAAATCGCTGCATTTTTGACAAAGTTATGGGAGTTCAAAGTTTCAGAAAAAAATACCAAAAAAAATGAAATTTTTAAATAATTGAAAACTGAATAAACTTTAAATGCAATATCAAAAATAGAGTAAAACCATGAACAAAATGACATTCCAAAGGAAAATCGCTGCAATTTTGACAAAGTTATGGGAGTTCAAAGTTTCAGAAAAAAATACCAAAAAAAATGAAATTTTTAAATAATTGAAAACTGAATAAAATTTAAATGCAATATCAAAAATAGAGTAAAACCATGAACAAAATGACATTCCAAAGGAAAATCGCTGCATTTTTGACAAAGTTATGGGAGTTCAAAGTTTCAGAAAAAAATACCAAAAAAAATGAAATTTTTAAATAATTGAAAACTGAATAAGATTTAAATGCAATATCAAAAATAGAGTAAAACCATGAACAAAATGACATTCCAAAGGAGAATCGCTGCATTTTTGACAAAGTTATAGGAGTTCAAAGTTTCATGAAAAAATACCAAAAAAATAAAATTTTTAAATATTTGAAAACTGAATAAAATTTAAATGCAATATCAAAAATAGAGTAAAACCATGAACAAAATGACATTCCAAAGGAAAATCGCTGCAATTTTGGCAAAGTTATGGGAGTTCAAAGTTTCAGAAAAAAAAACCAAAAAAAATGAAATTTTTAAATAATTGAAAACTGAATAAAATTTAAATGCAATATCAAAAATAGAGTAAAACCATGAACAAAATGACATTCCAAAGGAAAATCGCTGCAATTTTGACAAAGTTATGGGAGTTCAAAGTTTCAGAAAAAAATACCAAAAAAAATGAAATTTTTAAATAATTGAAAACTGAATAAAATTTAAATGCAATATCAAAAATAGAGTAAAACCATGAACAAAATGACATTCCAAAGGAAAATCGCTGCAATTTTGACAAAGTTATGGGAGTTCACAGTTTCAGAAAAAAATACCAAAAAAAATGAAATTTTTAAATAATTGAAAACTGAATAAGATTTAAATGCAATATCAAAAATAGAGTAAAACCATGAACAAAATGACATTCCAAAGGAAAATCGCTGCAATTTTGACAAAGTTATGGGAGTTCAAAGTTTCATGAAAAAATACCAAAAAAAAATGAAATTTTTAAATAATTGAAAACTGAATAAAATTTAAATGCAATATCAAAAATAGAGTAAAACCATGAACAAAATGACATTCCAAAGGAAAATCGCTGCATTTTTGACAAAGTTATGGGAGTTCAAAGTTTCAGAAAAAAATACCAAAAAAAATGAAATTTTTAAATAATTGAAAACTGAATAAAATTTAAATGCAATATCAAAAATAGAGTAAAACCATGAACAAAATGACATTCCAAAGGAAAATCGCTGCAATTTTGACAAAGTTATGGGAGTTCAAAGTTTCAGAAAAAAATACCAAAAAAAATGAAATTTTTAAATAATTGAAAACTGAATAAAATTTAAATGCAATATCAAAAATAGAGTAAAACCATGAACAAAATGACATTCCAAAGGAAAATCGCTGCAATTTTGACAAAGTTATGGGAGTTCAAAGTTTCAGAAAAAAATACCAAAAAAAATGAAATTTTTAAATAATTGAAAACTGAATAAGATTTAAATGCAATATCAAAAATAGAGTAAAACCATGAACAAAATGACATTCCAAAGGAAAATCGCTGCATTTTTGACAAAGTTATGGGAGTTCAAAGTTTCATGAAAAAATACCAAAAAAAATAAAATTTTTAAATATTTGAAAACTGAATAAAATTTAAATGCAATATCAAAAATAGAGTAAAACCATGAACAAAATGACATTCCAAAGGAAAATCGCTGCAATTTTGACAAAGTTATGGGAGTTCAAAGTTTCAGAAAAAAAAACCAAAAAAAATGAAATTTTTAAATAATTGAAAACTGAATAAAATTTAAATGCAATATCAAAAATAGAGTAAAACCATGAACAAAATGACATTCCAAAGGAAAATCGCTGCATTTTTGACAAAGTTATGGGAGTTCAAAGTTTCAGAAAAAAATACCAAAAAAAATGAAATTTTTAAATAATTGAAAACTGAATAAAATTTAAATGCAATATCAAAAATAGAGTAAAACCATGAACAAAATGACATTCCAAAGGAAAATCGCTGCAATTTTGACAAAGTTATGGGAGTTCAAAGTTTCAGAAAAAAATACCAAAAAAAAATGAAATTTTTAAATAATTGAAAACTGAATAAGATTTAAATGCAATATCAAAAATAGAGTAAAACCATGAACAAAATGACATTCCAAAGGAAAATCGCTGCAATTTTGACAAAGTTATGGGAGTTCAAAGTTTCAGAAAAAAATACCAAAAAAAATGAAATTTTTAAATAATTGAAAACTGAATAAAATTTAAATGCAATATCAAAAATAGAGTAAAACCATGAACAAAATGACATTCCAAAGGAAAATCACTGCAATTTTGACAAAGTTATGGGAGTTCAAAGTTTCAGAAAAAAATACCAAAAAAAATGAAATTTTTAAATAATTGAAAACTGAATAAGCTTTAAATGCAATATCAAAAATAGAGTAAAACCATGAACAAAATGACATTCCAAAGGAAAATCGCTGCAATTTTGACAAAGTTATGGGAGTTCAAAGTTTCATGAAAAAATACCAAAAAAATAAAATTTTGAAATATTTAAAAACTGAATAAAATTTAAATGCAATATCAAAAATAGAGTAAAACCATGAACAAAATGACATTCCAAAGGAAAATCGCTGCAATTTTGACAAAGTTATGGGAGTTCAAAGTTTCAGAAAAAAATACCAAAAAAAATGAAATTTTTAAATAATTGAAAACTGAATAAAATTTAAATGCAATATCAAAAATAGAGTAAAACCATGAACAAAATGACATTCCAAAGGAAAATCGCTGCAATTTTGACAAAGTTATGGGAGTTCAAAGTTTCAGAAAAAAATACCAAAAAAAATGAAATTTTTAAATAATTGAAAACTGAATAAAATTTAAATGCAATATCAAAAATAGAGTAAAACCATGAACAAAATGACATTCCAAAGGAAAATCGCTGCAATTTTGACAAAGTTATGGGAGTTCAAAGTTTCAGAAAAAAATACAAAAAAAAATGAAATTTTTAATTATTGAAAACTGAATAAAATTTAAATGCAATATCAAAAATAGAGTAAAACCATGAACAAAATGACATTCCAAAGGAAAATCGCTGCAATTTTGGCAAAGTTATGGGAGTTCAAAGTTTCAGAAAAAAAAACCAAAAAAAATGAAATTTTTAAATAATTGAAAACTGAATAAAATTTAAATGCAATATCAAAAATAGAGTAAAACCATGAACAAAATGACATTCCAAAGGAAAATCGCTGCATTTTTGACAAAGTTATGGGAGTTCAAAGTTTCAGAAAAAAATACCAAAAAAAATGAAATTTTTAAATCATTGAAAACTGAATAAAATTTAAATGCAATATCAAAAATAGAGTAAAACCATGAACAACATGACATTCCAAAGGAAAATCGCTGCAATTTTGACAAAGTTATGGGAGTTCAAAGTTTCAGAAAAAAATACCAAAAAAATGAAATTTTTAAATAATTGAAAACTGAATAAGATTTAAATGCAATATCAAAAATAGAGTAAAACCATGAACAAAATGACATTCCAAAGGAAAATCGCTGCAATTTTGACAAAGTTATGGGAGTTCAAAGTTTCATGAAAAAATACCAAAAAAAAATGAAATTTTTAAATAATTGAAAACTGAATAAAATTTAAATGCAATATCAAAAATAGAGTAAAACCATGAACAAAATGACATTCCAAAGGAAAATCGCTGCATTTTTGACAAAGTTATGGGAGTTCAAAGTTTCAGAAAAAAATACCAAAAAAAATGAAATTTTTAAATAATTGAAAACTGAATAAAATTTAAATGCAATATCAAAAATAGAGTAAAACCATGAACAAAATGACATTCCAAAGGAAAATCGCTGCAATTTTGACAAAGTTATGGGAGTTCAAAGTTTCAGAAAAAAATACCAAAAAAAATGAAATTTTTAAATAATTGAAAACTGAATAAAATTTAAATGCAATATCAAAAATAGAGTAAAACCATGAACAAAATGACATTCCAAAGGAAAATCGCTGCAATTTTGACAAAGTTATGGGAGTTCAAAGTTTCAGAAAAAAATACCAAAAAAAATGAAATTTTTAAATAATTGAAAACTGAATAAGATTTAAATGCAATATCAAAAATAGAGTAAAACCATGAACAAAATGACATTCCAAAGGAGAATCGCTGCAATTTTGACAAAGTTATGGGAGTTCAAAGTTTCATGAAAAAATACCAAAAAAATAAAATTTTTAAATAATTGAAAACTGAATAAAATTTAAATGCAATATCAAAAATAGAGTAAAACCATGAACAAAATGACATTCCAAAGGAAAATCGCTGCAATTTTGACAAAGTTATGGGAGTTCAAAGTTTCAGAAAAAAAAACCAAAAAAAATGAAATTTTTAAATCATTGAAAACTGAATAAAATTTAAATGCAATATCAAAAATAGAGTAAAACCATGAACAAAATGACATTCCAAAGGAAAATCGCTGCAATTTTGACAAAGTTATGGGAGTTCAAAGTTTCAGAAAAAAATACCAAAAAAAATGAAATTTTTAAATCATTGAAAACTGAATAAAATTTAAATGCAATATCAAAAATAGAGTAAAACCATGAACAACATGACATTCCAAAGGAAAATCGCTGCAATTTTGACAAAGTTATGGGAGTTCAAAGTTTCAGAAAAAAATACCAAAAAAAAATGAAATTTTTAAATAATTGAAAACTGAATAAGATTTAAATGCAATATCAAAAATAGAGTAAAACCATGAACAAAATGACATTCCAAAGGAAAATCGCTGCAATTTTGACAAAGTTATGGGAGTTCAAAGTTTCAGAAAAAAATACCAAAAAAAATGAAATTTTTAAATAATTGAAAACTGAATAAAATTTAAATGCAATATCAAAAATAGAGTAAAACCATGAACAAAATGACATTCCAAAGGAAAATCACTGCAATTTTGACAAAGTTATGGGAGTTCAAAGTTTCATGAAAAAATACCAAAAAAAATTAAATTTTTAATAATTGAAAACTGAATAAAATTTAAATGCAATATCAAAAATAGAGTAAAACCATGAACAAAATGACATTCCAAAGGAAAATCGCTTCAATTTTGACAAAGTTATGGGAGTTCAAAGTTTCAGAAAAAAATACCAAAAAAAATGAAATTTTTAAATAATTGAAAACTGAATAAGCTTTAAATGCAATATCAAAAATAGAGTAAAACCATGAACAAAATGACATTCCAAAGGAAAATAGCTGCATTTTTGACAAAGTTATGGGATTTCAAAGTTTTATGAAAAAATACCAAAAAAATAAAATTTTGAAATATTTGAAAACTGAATAAAATTTAAATGCAATATCAAAAATAGAGTAAAACCATGAACAAAATGACATTCCAAAGGAAAATCGCTGCAATTTTGACAAAGTTATGGGAGTTCAAAGTTTCAGAAAAAAATACCAAAAAAAATGAAATTTTTAAATAATTGAAAACTGAATAAAATTTAAATGCAATATCAAAAATAGAGTAAAACCATGAACAAAATGACATTCCAAAGGAAAATCGCTTCAATTTTGACAAAGTTATGGGAGTTCAAAGTTTCAGAAAAAAATACCAAAAAAAATGAAATTTTTAAATAATTGAAAACTGAATAAAATTTAAATGCAATATCAAAAATAGAGTAAAACCATGAACAAAATGACATTCCAAAGGAAAATCGCTGCAATTTTGACAAAGTTATGGGAGTTCAAAGTTTCAGAAAAAAATAAAAAAAAAAAAAAAATTTCTAATTATTGAAAACTGAATAAAATTTAAATGCAATATCAAAAATAGAGTAAAACCATGAACAAAATGACATTCCAAAGGAGAATCGCTGCATTTTTGACAAAGTTATAGGAGTTCAAAGTTTCATGAAAAAATACCAAAAAAATAAAATTTTTAAATATTTGAAAACTGAATAAAATTTAAATGCAATATCAAAAATAGAGTAAAACCATGAACAAAATGACATTCCAAAGGAAAATCGCTGCAATTTTGACAAATTTATGGGAGTTCAAAGTTTCAGAAAAAAATACCAAAAAAAATGAAATTTTTAAATAATTGAAAACTGAATAAAATTTAAATGCAATATCAAAAATAGAGTAAAACCATGAACAAAATGACATTCCAAAGGAAAATCGCTGCAATTTTGACAAAGTTATGGGAGTTCAAAGTTTCAGAAAAAAATACCAAAAAAAATGAAATTTTTAAATAATTGAAAACTGAATAAAATTTAAATGCAATATCAAAAATAGAGTAAAACCATGAACAAAATGACATTCCAAAGGAAAATCGCTGCATTTTTGACAAAGTTATGGGAGTTCAAAGTTTCAGAAAAAAATACCAAAAAAAATGAAATTTTTAAATAATTGAAAACTGAATAAAATTTAAATGCAATATCAAAAATAGAGTAAAACCATGAACAAAATGACATTCCAAAGGAAAATCGCTTCAATTTTGACAAAGTTATGGGAGTTCAAAGTTTCAGAAAAAAATACCAAAAAAAATGAAATTTTAAAATAATTGAAAACTGAATAAGCTTTAAATGCAATATCAAAAATAGAGTAAAACCATGAACATAATGACATTCCAAAGGAAAATCGCTGCAATTTTGACAAAGTTATGGGAGTTTAAAGTTTCAGAAAAAAATACCAAAAAAAATGAAATTTTTAAATAATTGAAAACTGAATAAAATTTAAATGCAATATCAAAAATAGAGTAAAACCATGAACAAAATGACATTCCAAAGGAAAATCGCTGCAATTTTGACAAAGTTATGGGAGTTCAAAGTTTCAGAAAAAAAAACCAAAAAAAATGAAATTTTTAAATAATTGAAAACTGAATAAAATTTAAATGCAATATCAAAAATAGAGTAAAACCATGAACAAAATGACATTCCAAAGGAAAATCGCTGCATTTTTGACAAAGTTATGGGAGTTCAAAGTTTCAGAAAAAAATACCAAAAAAAATAAAATTTTTAAATAATTGAAAACTGAATAAAATTTAAATGCAATATCAAAAATAGAGTAAAACCATGAACAAAATGACATTCCAAAGGAAAATCGCTGCAATTTTGACAAAGTTATGGGAGTTCAAAGTATCAGAAAAAAATACCATGAACAAAATGACATTCCAAAGGAAAATAGCTGCATTTTTGACAAAGTTATGGGATTTCAAAGTTTTATGAAAAAATACCAAAAAAATAAAATTTTGAAATATTTGAAAACTGAATAAAATTTAAATGCAATATCAAAAACAGAGTAAAACCATGAACAAAATGACATTCCAAAGGAAAATCACTGCAATTTTGACAAAGTTATGGGAGTTCAAAGTTTCATGAAAAAATACCAAAAAAAATTAAATTTTTAATAATTGAAAACTGAATAAAATTTAAATGCAATATCAAAAATAGAGTAAAACCATGAACAAAATGACATTCCAAAGGAAAATCGCTTCAATTTTGACAAAGTTATGGGAGTTCAAAGTTTCAGAAAAAAATACCAAAAAAAATGAAATTTTTAAATAATTGAAAACTGAATAAAATTTAAATGCAATATCAAAAATAGAGTAAAACCATGAACAAAATGACATTCCAAAGGAAAATCGCTGCAATTTTGACAAAGTTATGGGAGTTCAAAGTTTCAGAAAAAAATAAAAAAAAAAAAAAAATTTCTAATTATTGAAAACTGAATAAAATTTAAATGCAATATCAAAAATAGAGTAAAACCATGAACAAAATGACATTCCAAAGGAGAATCGCTGCATTTTTGACAAAGTTATGGGAGTTCAAAGTTTCATGAAAAAATACCAAAAAAATAAAATTTTTAAATATTTGAAAACTGAATAAAATTTAAATGCAATATCAAAAATAGAGTAAAACCATGAACAAAATGACATTCCAAAGGAAAATCGCTGCAATTTTGACAAAGTTATGGGAGTTCAAAGTTTCAGAAAAAAATTCCAAAAAAAATGAAATTTTTAAATAATTGAAAACTGAATAAAATTTAAATTCAATATCAAAAATAGAGTAAAACCATGAACAAAATGACATTCCAAAGGAAAATCGCTGCAATTTTGACAAAGTTATGGGAGTTCAAAGTTTCAGAAAAAAATACCAAAAAAAATGAAATTTTTAAATAATTGAAAACTGAATAAGCTTTAAATGCAATATCAAAAATAGAGTAAAACCATGAACAAAATGACATTCCAAAGGAAAATCGCTGCAATTTTGACAAAGTTATGGGAGTTCAAAGTTTCAGAAAAAAATACCAAAAAAAATGAAATTTTTAAATAATTGAAAACTGAATAAGATTTAAATGCAATATCAAAAATAGAGTAAAACCATGAACAAAATGACATTCCAAAGGAAAATCGCTGCAATTTTGACAAAGTTATGGGAGTTCAAAGTTTCAGAAAAAAATACCAAAAAAAATGAAATTTTTAAATAATTGAAAACTGAATAAGCTTTAAATGCAATATCAAAAATAGAGTAAAACCATGAACAAAATGACATTCCAAAGGAAAATCGCTGCAATTTTGACAAAGTTATGGGAGTTCAAAGTTTCAGAAAAAAATACCAAAAAAAATGAAATTTTTAAATAATTGAAAACTGAATAAAATTTAAATGCAATATCAAAAATAGAGTAAAACCATGAACAAAATGACATTCCAAAGGAAAATCGCTGCATTTTTGACAAAGTTATGGGAGTTCAAAGTTTCAGAAAAAAATACCAAAAAAAATGAAATTTTTAATAATTGAAAACTGAATAAAATTTAAATGCAATATCAAAAATAGAGTAAAACCATGAACAAAATGACATTCCAAAGGAAAATCGCTGCATTTTTGACAAAGTTATGGGAGTTCAAAGTTTCAGAAAAAAATACCAAAAAAAATGAAATTTTTAAATAATTGAAAACTGAATAAAATTTAAATGCAATATCAAAAATAGAGTAAAACCATGAACAAAATGACATTCCAAAGGAAAATCGCTGCAATTTTGACAAAGTTATGGGAGTTCAAAGTTTCAGAAAAAAATACCAAAAAAAATGAAATTTTTAAATAATTGAAAACTGAATAAGCTTTAAATGCAATATCAAAAATAGAGTAAAACCATGAACAAAATGACATTCCAAAGGAAAATCGCTGCAATTTTGACAAAGTTATGGGAGTTCAAAGTTTCAGAAAAAAATACCAAAAAAAATGAAATTTTTAAATAATTGAAAACTGAATAAAATTTAAATGCAATATCAAAAATAGAGTAAAACCATGAACAAAATGACATTCCAAAGGAAAATCGCTGCAATTTTGACAAAGTTATGGGAGTTCAAAGTTTCAGAAAAAAATACCAAAAAAAATGAAATTTTTAAATAATTGAAAACTGAATAAAATTTAAATGCAATATCAAAAATAGAGTAAAACCATGAACAAAATGACATTCCAAAGGAAAATCGCTGCAATTTTGACAAAGTTATGGGAGTTCAAAGTTTCAGAAAAAAATACCAAAAAAAATGAAATTTTTAAATAATTGAAAACTGAATAAAATTTAAATGCAATATCAAAAATAGAGTAAAACCATGAACAAAATGACATTCCAAAGGAAAATCGCTGCAATTTTGACAAAGTTAATGAAATTTTTAAATAATTGAAAACTGAATAAGATTTAAATGCAATATCAAAAATAGAGTAAAACCATGAACAAAATGACATTCCAAAGGAAAATCGCTGCAATTTTGACAAAGTTATGGGAGTTCAAAGTTTCAGAAAAAAATACCAAAAAAAATGAAATTTTTAAATAATTGAAAACTGAATAAAATTTAAATGCAATATCAAAAATAGAGTAAAACCATGAACAAAATGACATTCCAAAGGAAAATCGCTGCAATTTTGACAAAGTTATGGGAGTTCAAAGTTTCAGAAAAAAATACCAAAAAAAATGAAATTTTTAAATAATTGAAAACTGAATAAAATTTAAATGCAATATCAAAAATAGAGTAAAACCATGAACAAAATGACATTCCAAAGGAAAATCGCTGCAATTTTGACAAAGTTATGGGAGTTCAAAGTTTCAGAAAAAAATAAAAAAAAAAAAAAATTTCTAATTATTGAAAACTGAATAAAATTTAAATGCAATATCAAAAATAGAGTAAAACCATGAACAAAATGACATTCCAAAGGAGAATCGCTGCATTTTTGACAAAGTTATGGGAGTTCAAAGTTTCATGAAAAAATACCAAAAAAATAAAATTTTGAAATATTTGAAAACTGAATAAAATTTAAATGCAATATCAAAAATAGAGTAAAACCATGAACAAAATGACATTCCAAAGGAAAATCGCTGCAATTTTGACAAAGTTATGGGAGTTCAAAGTTTCAGAAAAAAATACCAAAAAAAATGAAATTTTTAAATAATTGAAAACTGAATAAAATTTAAATGCAATATCAAAAATAGAGTAAAACCATGAACAAAATGACATTCCAAAGGAAAATCGCTGCAATTTTGACAAAGTTATGGGAGTTCAAAGTTTCAGAAAAAAATACCAAAAAAAATGAAATTTTTAAATAATTGAAAACTGAATAAAATTTAAATGCAATATCAAAAATAGAGTAAAACCATGAACAAAATGACATTCCAAAGGAAAATCGCTGCAATTTTGACAAAGTTATGGGAGTTCAAAGTTTCAGAAAAAAATAAAAAAAAAAAAAAATTTCTAATTATTGAAAACTGAATAAAATTTAAATGCAATATCAAAAATAGAGTAAAACCATGAACAAAATGACATTCCAAAGGAAAATCGCTGCAATTTTGACAAAGTTATGGGAGTTCAAAGTTTCAGAAAAAAATTCCAAAAAAAATGAAATTTTTAAATAATTGAAAACTGAATAAAATTTAAATGCAATATCAAAAATAGAGTAAAACCATGAACAAAATGACATTCCAAAGGAAAATCGCTTCAATTTTGACAAAGTTATGGGAGTTCAAAGTTTCAGAAAAAAATACCAAAAAAAATGAAATTTTTAAATAATTGAAAACTGAATAAGCTTTAAATGCAATATCAAAAATAGAGTAAAACCATGAACAAAATGACATTCCAAAGGAAAATCGCTGCAATTTTGACAAAGTTATGGGAGTTCAAAGTTTCAGAAAAAAATACCAAAAAAAATGAAATTTTTAAATAATTGAAAACTGAATAAAATTTAAATGCAATATCAAAAATAGAGTAAAACCATGAACAAAATGACATTCCAAAGGAAAATCGCTGCATTTTTGACAAAGTTATGGGAGTTCAAAGTTTCAGAAAAAAATACCAAAAAAAATGAAATTTTTAAATAATTGAAAACTGAATAAGCTTTAAATGCAATATCAAAAATAGAGTAAAACCATGAACAAAATGACATTCCAAAGGAAAATCGCTGCAATTTTGACAAAGTTATGGGAGTTCAAAGTTTCAGAAAAAAATACCAAAAAAAATGAAATTTTTAAATAATTGAAAACTGAATAAAATTTAAATGCAATATCAAAAATAGAGTAAAACCATGAACAAAATGACATTCCAAAGGAAAATCGCTGCATTTTTGACAAAGTTATGGGAGTTCAAAGTTTCAGAAAAAAATACCAAAAAAAATGAAATTTTTAATAATTGAAAACTGAATAAAATTTAAATGCAATATCAAAAATAGAGTAAAACCATGAACAAAATGACATTCCAAAGGAGAATCGCTGCATTTTTGACAAAGTTATGGGAGTTCAAAGTTTCAGAAAAAAATACCAAAAAAAATGAAATTTTTAAATAATTGAAAACTGAATAAAATTTAAATGCAATATCAAAAATAGAGTAAAACCATGAACAAAATGACATTCCAAAGGAAAATCGCTGCAATTTTGACAAAGTTATGGGAGTTCAAAGTTTCAGAAAAAAATACCAAAAAAAATGAAATTTTTAAATAATTGAAAACTGAATAAGATTTAAATGCAATATCAAAAATAGAGTAAAACCATGAACAAAATGACATTCCAAAGGAAAATCGCTGCAATTTTGACAAAGTTATGGGAGTTCAAAGTTTCAGAAAAAAATACCAAAAAAAATGAAATTTTTAAATAATTGAAAACTGAATAAAATTTAAATGCAATATCAAAAATAGAGTAAAACCATGAACAAAATGGCATTCCAAAGGAAAATCGCTGCAATTTTGACAAAGTTATGGGAGTTCAAAGTTTCAGAAAAAAATACCAAAAAAAATGAAATTTTTAAATAATTGAAAACTGAATAAAATTTAAATGCAATATCAAAAATAGAGTAAAACCATGAACAAAATGACATTCCAAAGGAAAATCGCTGCAATTTTGACAAAGTTATGGGAGTTCAAAGTTTCAGAAAAAAATACCAAAAAAAATGAAATTTTTAAATAATTGAAAACTGAATAAAATTTAAATGCAATATCAAAAATAGAGTAAAACCATGAACAAAATGACATTCCAAAGGAAAATCGCTGCAATTTTGACAAAGTTATGGGAGTTCAAAGTTTCAGAAAAAAATACCAAAAAAAATGAAATTTTTAAATAATTGAAAACTGAATAAAATTTAAATGCAATATCAAAAATAGAGTAAAACCATGAACAAAATGACATTCCAAAGGAAAATCGCTGCAATTTTGACAAAGTTATGGGAGTTCAAAGTTTCAGAAAAAAATACCAAAAAAAATGAAATTTTTAAATAATTGAAAACTGAATAAAATTTAAATGCAATATCAAAAATAGAGTAAAACCATGAACAAAATGACATTCCAAAGGAAAATCGCTGCAATTTTGACAAAGTTATGGGAGTTCAAAGTTTCAGAAAAAAATACCAAAAAAAATGAAATTTTTAAATAATTGAAAACTGAATAAAATTTAAATGCAATATCAAAAATAGAGTAAAACCATGAACAAAATGACATTCCAAAGGAAAATCGCTGCAATTTTGACAAAGTTATGGGAGTTCAAAGTTTCAGAAAAAAATAAAAAAAAAAAAAAATTTCTAATTATTGAAAACTGAATAAAATTTAAATGCAATATCAAAAATAGAGTAAAACCATGAACAAAATGACATTCCAAAGGAGAATCGCTGCATTTTTGACAAAGTTATAGGAGTTCAAAGTTTCATGAAAAAATACCAAAAAAATAAAATTTTGAAATATTTGAAAACTGAATAAAATTTAAATGCAATATCAAAAATAGAGTAAAACCATGAACAAAATGACATTCCAAAGGAAAATCGCTGCAATTTTGACAAAGTTATGGGAGTTCAAAGTTTCAGAAAAAAATACCAAAAAAAATGAAATTTTTAAATAATTGAAAACTGAATAAAATTTAAATGCAATATCAAAAATAGAGTAAAACCATGAACAAAATGACATTCCAAAGGAAAATCGCTTCAATTTTGACAAAGTTATGGGAGTTCAAAGTTTCAGAAAAAAATACCAAAAAAAATGAAATTTTTAAATAATTGAAAACTGAATAAGCTTTAAATGCAATATCAAAAATAGAGTAAAACCATGAACAAAATGACATTCCAAAGGAAAATCGCTGCAATTTTGACAAAGTTATGGGAGTTCAAAGTTTCAGAAAAAAATACCAAAAAAAATGAAATTTTTAAATAATTGAAAACTGAATAAAATTTAAATGCAATATCAAAAATAGAGTAAAACCATGAACAAAATGACATTCCAAAGGAAAATCGCTGCAATTTTGACAAAGTTATGGGAGTTCAAAGTTTCAGAAAAAAATACCAAAAAAATGAAATTTTTAAATATTTGAAAACTGAATAAGATTTAAATGCAATATCAAAAATAGAGTAAAACCATGAACAAAATGACATTCCAAAGGAAAATCGCTGCAATTTTGACAAAGTTATGGGAGTTCAAAGTTTCAGAAAAAAATACCAAAAAAAATGAAATTTTTAAATAATTGAAAACTGAATAAAATTTAAATGCAATATCAAAAATAGAGTAAAACCATGAACAAAATGACATTCCAAAGGAAAATCGCTGCATTTTTGACAAAGTTATGGGAGTTCAAAGTTACAGAAAAAAATACCAAAAAAAATGAAATTTTTAAATAATTGAAAACTGAATAAAATTTAAATGCAATATCAAAAATAGAGTAAAACCATGAACAAAATGACATTCCAAAGGAGAATCGCTGCATTTTTGACAAAGTTATAGGAGTTCAAAGTTTCATGAAAAAATACCAAAAAAAGTAAAATTTTGAAATATTTGAAAACTGAATAAAATTTAAATGCAATATCAAAAATAGAGTAAAACCATGAACAAAATGACATTCCAAAGGAAAATCGCTGCAATTTTGACAAAGTTATGGGAGTTCAAAGTTTCAGAAAAAAATACCAAAAAAAATGAAATTTTTAAATAATTGAAAACTGAATAAAATTTAAATGCAATATCAAAAATAGAGTAAAACCATGAACAAAGTGACATTCCAAAGGAAAATCGCTTCAATTTTGACAAAGTTATGGGAGTTCAAAGTTTCAGAAAAAAATACCAAAAAAAATGAAATTTTTAAATAATTGAAAACTGAATAAGCTTTAAATGCAATATCAAAAATAGAGTAAAACCATGAACAAAATGACATTCCAAAGGAAAATCGCTGCAATTTTGACAAAGTTATGGGAGTTCAAAGTTTCAGAAAAAAATAAAAAAAAAAAAAAAAATTTCTAATTATTGAAAACTGAATAAAATTTAAATGCAATATCAAAAATAGAGTAAAACCATGAACAAAATGACATTCCAAAGGAAAATCGCTGCAATTTTGACAAAGTTATGGGAGTTCAAAGTTTCAGAAAAAAATAAAAAAAAAAAAAAAATTTCTAATTATTGAAAACTGAATAAAATTTAAATGCAATATCAAAAATAGAGTAAAACCATGAACAAAATGACATTCCAAAGGAAAATCGCTGCAATTTTGACAAAGTTATGGGAGTTCAAAGTTTCAGAAAAAAATACCAAAAAAAATGAAATTTTTAAATAATTGAAAACTGAATAAAATTTAAATGCAATATCAAAAATAGAGTAAAACCATGAACAAAATGACATTCCAAAGGAAAATCGCTGCATTTTTGACAAAGTTATGGGAGTTCAAAGTTTCAGAAAAAAATACCAAAAAAAATGAAATTTTTAAATAATTGAAAACTGAATAAGCTTTAAATGCAATATC
>JAWNOI010000053.1:600000-806751 GCA_035046045.1 Zaprionus bogoriensis
GCTGCACAATTTAACGCCGCAATCTGACGCTCATTTCGAGGGTCTATTTACATATCATTAAGCGTGAGGGGCAGGGGAGGGGATTACGAGGGGTGTGGGTATAGGGGGAAGTGGAAAGTTACAGGGAGGAACAAATAAATAAGGCGCCCATTCGTCAGCGCATGGACATGAGTGTGGGAGCGTGTGTGTGTGTGTGCGTTTGGGTATAGGTATATCTATGAGTAGTTTGTGTGTATGTATGTATGAGTATTAATAATAATCATAAAATATAAAACATAAGAATTATGTTTGAGTATTTTAAGTTCTCATAGTCGTGAGTATGACTAAATATTAGTATACGGACATGTTATGAGCATAGATGGATGTGAGTATGAGTGTGCGTTTCAGTCATACAAGTATGAATACAAGTTAGTAAGGAATATATAAAAAAATCATGAATATAAGTAAGAATATGGAAGAATATAACCCTAAAAAAGTGAGAATTTGTGTATTAAAAAAAATAAAATGAATATGAATAATATAAATATAAGCATATTCATATGTAGATATGATTTTAAATATACAAGTATAAATTAGTAGTAAAATAAATTTGAGTATGAATATTTGAGTAAATATAATTATTCATATTCATAAATATGTTCAAACTTATGAACTTATAGTAAAATGAATTTTAGTATTTTTAGAGTATTTATTCTCGTAAATGTGTTCAAGCTTATGAATATACGCCTACTCATACTCATATTAAAATGAACTTGAGTATGAATATTGGAGTGAATACGAGTATTTATACTCAAGCTTGTGAACATACTCATACTCATACTCATACTCATAGTAAAAAGAATTTGAATATTTGAGAAAATACGCGTAAATACACTCGTAAATGTGTTCAAGCGTGTGAGTATAGTCATACTGATACTCATACTGATACTCAAACTGATACTCATACTGATACTCATACTGATACTCATACTCATACTCATACTCATACTCATACTCATACTTAACTCTCATATATGCACATCTGTAACTGAAAATCGTTATCGCATTTGCCTTTGTATCTGTTGTCGCATTCGTCTTGTACTCGTACTCGTATTCACACTCGTATTCGTTTCAGTATCCTTTGTTTCGCGCTCTGCCTGGCATAATATATTTGTACTGTCAACTCTATTCGAATTTCGCTGCCACTTCCGCTGCGTCCATCTTTGTCGCGCTCAGTCCCTCTCCTGTCTGTCCTTTGTCTGGGTCAGTGTGTGTGTGTGTGCGAGTGTGTGTGTGTGCGAGTGAGTGTGAGTGTTGTTCGAGTGCTGCGTCAACACAGTGTGCAACTGTGGAAAAAAGGAACAGCTCCTTCTTCACGCTGCTGCCGCTGGCTCTGACTGTGACTGACAGTTGCAATGTATGCTATAATATCCTGGCCAGCGCCCCTGCCCTGCCCCTCGCCCCAGCTACCCCCTCGCCTGCTCTTGCTGCTGTCGCTGACATGTGCACTTGTTTGTCCCTGGCGCGGCCTTAATGATGACTGAGCGAGTCGAGCCGAGTCGAGGCGAGGCGCTGTTGTCCACAATTTATTTTCGGGGCCCTCGTCGACGCGTCGCACTCGTGTGGAAATATTTAATTTAAGCTTAATGACGCCGAAAGCCAAGTGCGTTAAGGCCTTAAAGCGAACTGCAGACGGAGCCTGGGTGCGCAGCGAGTTGATTGCAATTAAAACCGGCTTCAGGTGCTTCTCGCGCTGCCCTCTGTGTGTTTGTCATTTAAATGCCACGCCCCGCCGCCCATGCTGCCAGGCGACTGACCGCACAAGCCACAATTGTTGGCGCGCGGAAAACTGGCCCAATATTTGACCGCAAATGGCTGGCGAGCCTGGCATTTTGTATCAATCACAGTCAACAGCCAGCAGGGCGGGTCGCTGGGCGCTGGGCGCTGGGCGGTGGGCGTGGTGCGCACATAATTGGCAAATGACAATTGCAGCCAAGGGGTGAGTCCTAAGCAAATATTGGCAGACAGGCAGACGGGCAGACAGGCAGGCAGACAGATGAGCAGGCAGGCGGATAAACAGATGGATAGACGGGGCAAACAGGCAGACAGTCGATTGGGTAAACACAGCGGCAACAGTTGCTGGCGGTTTTTTTTTTTTGGGTTAAGGGAAGGGGCAGGGATAACGACATTGACACTTCAATTACAGCACAAATAAACCACTTACCGCTTACCGCATCTAATGAGCTGTCACTTTCTACTCCTCCTTCGCCTCCTCCTCTCGCAGGGACTACTTCTACGACAGCTACTGCTCCTCGGCGCTGCTGCGCGGCGCTGGCGTTGCCAACGGCGTGCGCCCCAAGAAACGCAAGCGTTTGATGAACAGCAACAACAGCCTGCAGGCGGCCGTGCAACAGCAGCAGCAGCAGCATGGCCATCACAGTGCGGCGGCTGTGGCCGCGGCAGCAGCTGCTGCCGCCGTGCATCATCAACAGCAGCAGGCGGCACAGGCGCAGGCAGCGGCGGCGGCACAGCAGCAACATCAACAGCATCAGCAGCACCAGCAGCAGCAACACCATCATCATCATCAGCAGCAGGTTGCTGCCGTTGCCATGGCCGCCATGGCGAATCTGTTGCCGCAGCAACAGTTGCTGCTGCATCAGCAGAATCTGCTGTCGAATGCCGCCGCGGCGGCGGCAGCTGTTGCCACCACGGCGGGCACGACAGCGGCGCCGGGCGCTCTGCACTGGTCGCAATTCAAACAGGAGCAACAGCAGCAGCAACAACAGCAACAACAGCAGCAGCAGCAGCAGCAATTTGTTGCCGCTGCCACGGGTTTCCAGTTGAAGAGCGTCATCGCCGGGCAGTCGACGACATCGCCGCAGAATGCAAAGTCAGCAATAATTGCTAATCAAACAGCGCTCGTAGAGCAATACGGCGCCTTCTCCCAGCAGCAGCAGCAGCCGCCGCCATCGCATCATCAGCATCAACAACAGCAGCAGCAACAGCAGCAACAACAACAGCAGCAGCAGCAGCAGCAGTTGGGCTGCCTTCTGCAACCGTTGACTTTGGCATTGTCCCCACAGCAACCGCAGCCACTACAATTGCATAGCCAATTGATGCAGCAGCAACAGCAACAACAGCAGCAGCAGCAGCAACATCAGCATCAACAACAGCAACAGCAGCAGCTACAGCATCAGCAGCAACATGCACAGGAGCAATTAAGTTTGCATCAACACTGGGGACCATTCAAAGTCTACAGTGAGTATTGACTAGATTAGTTGTGCCCCTGCCCTCCACTCCCTTGTGTGCTCCTGGCATACGCTTAATTGCTAGCGAAGCTTCGATGTGTTATAATGCAGCTAGAGATGCTTTAAATAGACTTGCAGTTCGCATAAGCCTAAAGATATTTGTGAGTCTCCAGCAGATTTGTTTTTCATCAAGTTTATAAATTTTAAGTTAAAGTATAAAGAGCACTGATTCTAAAAAAAAGTCTTTTAAAATGTATTGCAAGTAATGAAATATTTTTTTAAATATTTATTAAAGCTTTAAATAATTTATAAACTTGAAAACTCTGTATGTTTGTTTTTTATAATTTGAAAATATTTTTTCGTATTGTGATCGCTTATAATCAAAACATTATTATTGCAAATTTGTATTTTGCAATTATTAACAATTACGAAATTATTATATGATAAAAAAAAAGTTATTAAATATAAGATTAAGTTCATAACTAAAGAGTAGCTTTTTCAATAATCTGTTGTATTTTTAAACATTTTGAAAGGATTAAAAAAAATCCTTAACTTGAAAGCGCTGAAAACCTTTAATATTTGCCAAATAAATTTTCAAAGTGTTATAATTTTTACTCCTTGCTTAATTCTAAAATTTCTTGACCAAGTCATATTATATTTTAAAATTATTTTAAGAAAACAGCTCTGAACATTTAGATTGTTTTTCTTTAGCAAAATGTAAATATTAACATTTTTTTTTAATATCTGAACAAATCTTGTATTTAAATAATTAAAAAACTAAGACAACAAATTCTTTATCTCATAAGCAACCTCTAATGATATCTGATATTTGATATATTAGTCTGATTATACAGTTCAAGCTAATTTCTGTGTGATTTTTTGAAAATATCTTACATTACAAATACCTAAAAAAATTATGACAATTCCATAAACAAAAAATTCCTCATCTCCTAAGCAACCTCTAATGATATCTGATATTTGATATATCAGTCGGACAAGCTGATAAAACAGTTTTCAAGCTCATTTCTGTGTGAATGCTGTCAAAAAATGAAACGAAACTCGACGACGATGACGACGAATCGCTCCAACTGTCTGAGTATGAGAAATGTGTCAACGTCGCAGACTTGGCACTAGTTCAGCGTCTTCATCATCTCATCTGGTTGTTTTTCTCGCAATTGCCCTGCACATCGTGCACATCGCTGAGCCACAAGCTCCACAGGAAGCCCAACAAGAGCAGCCCCAGCAGCAGCAGCAGCAGCAGCAGGAGCAACAGTTGTCCAATTCTTTGCATGCGCTTTGGCCCAGGCAGAAGCTACCGTCCGCCTACGTGAACGGCCTGCTCAGCCTCAAGGGCAGCCTGTTGGCCAACAATCTGCAGATTCGTCCGCTTCTCTATCACAAATCCGTCGAGCCGAAGGTCGAGCCGAGTGTGGAGTCGAGTGCTGTTCCGAGTGCTGTGCAGAGTCTTGGCCCCAGCGCTGACCTCGGCAGCAGCAGCAGCATGCAGACTGCCCAGCAGCAGGAGAATCCCGCGTTGGCGGCAAAGCAGCTCAAGGATCGAGTGCAACAGCAGATTGATGCGGCGCCAGACTCTTCCAACTCACTTGCGAACAGTGTCAAGGCGAGTTTCCCGGAGCTCAGCGCGAACATGGAACTCGGAGCTGGAGCGAAGGCGCCACCACAACAGCAGCTGCAGCAGCAGCAGCAGCAGCAGCAAGAGCAACCTTCGGTGTCGGCCACTCTCAACTCACTCTCCGTGCAGCCGAGCGTCAAGTCGTGCTTTCCCGAGCTTAGCGCCAATATGGAACTCGCTGGCGGAGTAAAGACTCTTCCCCTGCAGCAGCAGGAGCAGCCCTTGCTGCCAGCCAAGGAGCAGTTGCTAGCGCCTGTATATCCCAAATCTCTTGCATATCAGCCCAGTGTCAAGACGAGTTTTCCTGAGCTCAGCGCGCAGATTGGACTCACTGGCAGCGCGACGGCACCGGCACCGGCACCGGCACAACAGCAGGAGCAGCCCTCACTAGCAGCGATGGAGCACGTTGAGCAGACTTTGCCGCCAGCCTATGCCAGCATACTGGCGGAGCAGCCCAGCGTCAAGACGAGTTTCCCTGTGCTCAGCGCAAATATTGGACTCGGTGCGAAGACTCTGCCCAAGCAGCTGGAGCATTCCTCGCTGGCAGCCAAGGAACGTGTGGAGGTCAAGGAGCGACTGCATCAGCAGCTGGATCAACTGAACATGGAGCTGCGGCAACAGGAGCACAAGCTGCTGCAGCAGGATCTGCAGCTGGCGGCGCAGGTGTCCGAGACACCGCAGCAGGTGTCGTGTCCAGTGTCTCCACCGTTGAAGCAGCTGGAACAGGCCGCACAGCAGATTGCTCCAGTGAATGCACTGCAAGTTGGCCAAACGCCGCCGCTGCTCGAATCTCCGCCAGAGCAGTCAGTGCGAAATGTCAAGGATCTGTCCGAAGGCGAATCCAATTGCTATGCGAAAATGCAGCTGCTGCAGCAGCTGGCCGAGTACTTCAGCCAGAGTCATCCGCACCAGCAGCAACAGCAGCAGCAGCGGTGGCAGCAGCTGCAGCAGCTCAAGCACCAGCAGCAGCAGCTCGTCGTGCAGCAGCAGCAGCAGCAGAAAGAGCAACAGTCGCAGCGGCAACTACGTGAGAACACTGCACACCTGGCGTGCTCGGATGAGTCGGAGGACTATGACATTTGTCAAGAGGATGTCGAGCCAGAGAAGAACACCACTAGCCCGAGTAACGCTACGTCCACCCCAAGGCCCAGCACAACGCAGGAAACCACTAAGGCTCCGCCGTCAAGCAGCACAACAGTCAGGCCAACGACGGAAGCCCCGTCCAAGTTGTCCAAGCCCTGGCAGCTGCCGAGTGTCTTCACGAAGGAACGCCTTGATCGGCATACGATGGAGCCGAATCTGCGCGTCGATGCCTTCACCACGCTGCTGCGCTATCGCAACAAGCTGACCGATCCGCCACGCATCACTTTCAAGTCTCTTAAGCCGGCTAAGGCTACGCCCGCTCGCCAGCAGCCGCTCAAGGGTAAGCGCAAGGGCAAGGCGAAAGAGAGAGCAAGGGTCAAGGCCAAGGCCAAGGCCAAGGCGAAATTACGCACACAGCGTAGGGTGTGGAATAGAAAGCAGATACTGCAGGCCGAGGTCAAGCTGTGGCCCATTCGTATAGCTACTCGATGATCGATCGTGTTTTATTTCTATATAAATATATATTTTATAATCTACGATAAATGACTTTGCATTTTAATTACAATAAATATAAAGTTGCATTTCATAATAGATAATTAAATACCAATAGGTTTCATAAATATGTTGTGATTATTAAAGAGAAAAAACTTAAAAAAGTATATAAAATATAAATTAAATAATATAATATATAATAATATATAATAATATAAATATAAATAATAAATAATATATATTAAATATATTTTTTTGGTAATATGTTAAATAAATACTAAATAAAAAAGAAATGAATAATAAGTAAAAAATAAATAAATAAAAATACATAAAAAATAGATAACAAATAAATAAATAATAAACTTCTTTTCCAAATAATTAAATGAACTGAAATCGAGTGATTTTTCAAAAAATGCTAAGAATTTGTAAATATTTAATTGACATGCTACAGATTCTATTGTATTATAAGTAATTTAATTTAAATCTCGAATACCTGCTGCTCAATTGCATTCACTGTTTTAAACTGCAACTTTTAGTCTTGCGAAAAGTCTTTCAAAATATTTGCTACACTTTTCAACTTTCAACTCGTTTCATGCCTTCGCCATCGGCAATTGCCTGTGCATATTTACATTGTGCCATCCATATTTTATATCTATTGCAGGCAATCCGGACACATTAATCTGCGGCAATTGCCGGGAATGCTTCAGTGAGCTGACTGAGTTATTGGACCACAAGAAAAGCTACTGCAAGCTGAGGTTCACATGCAAGTGCCAGGATCTGGCCCTAGCAGCAAGTAAGTGCGGGTGTCCGGGTGGGGAGGAAGGGGGGCAAAGGGATTCTGTCGGCAATTAATTTATGATTGTTAAACACTTTTTGTCTGCGTGCACATGTGTGTTTATCTAGGCTGTGTGTGTGGCATATGGCATGCCTGCTTGTTGCACGAGTCAGCAACAACTGTCTGTCTGCCTGTCCGCCTGTCCGTCTGCCTGCCTGTCTGTCTGTTGTTGCCGTCGGCTGCCTGCAAATTCATTTAAAATTGAGTTATTTATGCGCCTAAGTCAGCGCTGTGCCGCCCCAGCTGCCACACCCCCCACTCCCTGCAAATTCCAACTTAAATAACTAATTAATTCTTGCATGTTTCGCACACACACAGAGACGCCGCCAACGAGCGCCAAATTGCTGTGCGCCGTTTGCAAGGATGCGTTCGCCAATCCCTGGGACTTGATGGTGCACGCACAGGCCGCACACATGGTTAACATTTACGAGCTGGGCGATGAGGTTGCCACCGGCAATGGCCACGACAATCCCAGCAGCAGCAGCAACAACAATGCAAGCGATGCAGCTGCAATTGCAGCCAATGGACATGGACAGGGACATGGTATGGTCGCTGTCGCCGTCGCTGCTGCTGCTGATGAGGCAACTGGCATCATAACAAAGCACATGCCAACGTCAGCAACACTTAACAAGGAGCCAAATAACAATAACAAAATTAGCAACAATAACAACAGCAGCAACCAGAACAACAACAACAACAATAGCAGCAACCAGAACAACAACAACATCAATGGACACATGTCGCCCACTGCCGGCGGCGTCGGCATTGATGCTACTGCCTCTGCTGCTGCCGGCGTCGTTGCCACTGCTGCAGTGGAGCATGTGGGCAGCGATACGGAGACTCACTCCATGGACATCAAGTTTGACCTCTGCGCCAGCCCCAAGGAGGTGTGTGTGTGTCCCTACACGCCATATAGAACTATAGAACTTTCACGACTGAAGATTCTCCTCTGCTCTCTGTCTCTGTCTTCCTCTCCCACGCAGGATCAGCAGCGAGACGACCTGTCGCTGGACGGACGCCTGTCCAGCAGCTCGCAGACGCATCACTCCGATGACATTAACATGAACATCAAGCTACTCAACGGTTCGGTCTCCTCGCGCGGCAGCTCGCCCGGCCTGGAGTCGGATGAGCCGCCGGCTACGCGCGCCTGCATTGTGCGCACTCTAAGCATTGTGAGTATGGAGCAAGTTTGAAGTGGAATTGCAATAGTTTATGGTTTTAAGTAATAGAGATTATTATTATTATTATTAGTATTATTATATTTAATTTATTATTATATTTACTATATTATTATTTTTATTATATTGTTATATTTAATATCATATTAATTATATATGGAAATTCAAATCTGTCTTTGAGCTATTTTTTTAAAACTATTATTCTTAAGATATTATTTTTATTTACCAGCTATACTTCTCAGTCTACCTTCCATACCGACTATACTAATTGTGCAATCCATTATTTTAAAATTATCTGTAACATTTATATATCCATATTATTTATAATCGCTATACTACATACTATCAATGCTATATCTATCTATATCTATTATCTATCGTACTTAATCTATCAACTATATTATCTATACTATGCCAATAATACCAACGATTATATTTATTTATTTATTTAAGACTTATGTAGTTTTTAATACTAATACAATGCAAAATACAATTTCTATATCTACATTTTATTTTTACCAACAAAATTATATATAATATCTAACATTTATAAATATAAATACTAATTCAAAATTGTTCTCACTTTGCCATATTTCTCAGGAGGCCGCTGGCTCTACAGCCTCGCCCACTGCAAATGCCTTGAGCCTGATGTCCAACGGCCTCAGCCTGGCACTGGCCCCGCAGTAGGACAGCGACTGGAACTAAGTTAAATCAAAAGCGATCCACACGCCGGATGCAGTTAATTGCAGAGCTACACAATAGTCTACTAGGAGTTGGGCACGGATCGAGCCCAGTGGATGTAGAGTATTCAAAATACTCGTAGTGCTTTATTGGCTTTGTCTGTATTGGAAATGTAATCGCCGCGCGCGCTGCAAGTGCAATTTATTCAGTATTTTTATACTAGACTTAGAATGGGAGAACAGGAGAATGGAAGAGGCAGAATGGAGTCGAGTGCGATGGAGGGAAATCAACGCTGATTACCGCAGAAACATATCATTTTAAATTAGCAACTAGTTATTATCGTAGCTATAACAATTATAGATTAACGAGTCTATATACTAGAGCGTACTGTAGCATAGTGTGTATCGTAAATAACATAGCGTGTCTTCGTTGTTGTTGTTGGCTTTGGGTTCGTGCAACAGTATTTTGGGTTTCAAACTGCATATGAGAACAAATAGGTAAAACGATGGCAGATCGTGTCAATGCATCGGATATCGGTATAATGGATAATGGCATTTTGTAGGACAAATGAGCTTTGTATATAGGAAATACTAAACTGTTAACAAATACCCAAAAACCTGTATTTAACATATATCGTATATATTTATTTGGACAAACTAAAGGTGCTGCAACCCGACGCTGCCGATAAAAAAAATATATAAATAATATATGCTTATGCTATTTTAAAAGTTGGGATGGGTTGAACTTCAGTTCGGTTTGGTATGTTTTATTTTAGTGTTGGAAATCATATCGATGTCGAAACTAAGCGGAAATGGGAAATTGAGTTCAGTTAACCTGGAAGGGAATCATATAGCAGGTTCTAAAAATATAAATATATATAATAAAAGTTATTAAACTAAACAAGCCAACTTTATTATTCATTATGCGTACCATGTAACATATAATATATATATACTGATATACAGATATATATCGGATCTAGCATAGTGTCAACATGTGTTTCAAAAACCAGCGCAAACATTTTGCTAGCGAGTCTCGAAAAGGAAATGTTATCAATGTATTCACACACACACACACACACACATGTACTTATGTAACTGTAGTCAGCTATGTAAATAGTTTAGTTATACTATATCGAATGTAAACAATAACAACAATATTTAATTCAATGTCCTCCAGCTAAAAAAAAAAAAACTGTAACAAGAAAATTCAGCAGAAAAATAAACGAGAAAAGTATGGGAAAAACTCGCAATTGCCTTTTAATCGCGCCGCGAAAAGCGAAAGTCATTTGAAATTCTATTTGGGGGAGCTCATTAAAATAAATGATGATCAACTGCACACGACGTGACAAGGGGCGTGGCAGTGGCAGGGGCAAAGGGCCGTGTGCAAAGAGCAACAGCAACAGCGGAACAATAACAAGGACAGCGCAAACATTGTCGAAAGCAATGCGCACGATAATGAAAAGCGCCAACAAAAGGTGAGTGCCAGAGGGGGCAGAGAGCAGGCAGGGAGCCTCTTCCCGTGTACTCTCCACTCTGGCCCCAGACTGCTGCCAAAATGCAGTTAACTTTATTAAAATGCGCAACTGTTTGTTGTGCACTCGTCCTTGCCGCCGGCGCCAGCCTTTGCCTCTCCCCCTGCCTCCAGCTGCTCCAGCAAGCTGCAAACATTTTTATTGTGCTCGCGTTTGCTGTTTCGAGGTCGAGTTAAGCGCCTGCGGCCGAGTCGGCTGCGGGATTTAAAATGCATAAGCTCAGGTCGTAGACAGAGCAGCGCGGAGAGAGAGAGAGAGAGAGAGGTGGAGGGTAGGGCAGCGCGCTGCTGGTCAGCTGACACTGCAGCAGCAGCCTGCGTATTCAATTTGGCCACACTTTATGCGCTCCGGGGCTGGGGCCAACTTAAAGTGCGCAGCGGCTAATTAGAATGCCTCGCCCAGTTGCCGCAGAGGTAACATTTAGCCAGCTCAAAATTACGAGGGACTCCGACTCCGGCCGGCCTGAGGGACCGTTGTGCGGCCAAGGACCCGCACTAGACCCTACCCTGGCCGGGAGCCAATGGAGTAATTGAAATGACACCGAAAACTAGCGTAAACTACTTAATTTCACACATTCCACACACAGCACACACACCCACGCACACCCACACACACAGAGCTGCAGTTATACCTGGCGTATGCGTGATGCGGCATCTGCGTGCGCGCTGCTGTCCTTCCCAGGGGACTGAGTCGCTGCGTATATAAGGCAACGCCCGTGCAGCCATTCGCCTGACTAAGTCAGTGTAGCTCGAGTGCGTCGGACCGCGGATCATGTCGTCGAACAGCACCCAACCGCAGACGCCCATCAATGGCCTGGAGCCGGCAGCCAGTATCAAGCAGCTGAATGTCGCCGCGCTGGCCAATTCGAATCAATGGAAACGCGCCGCACTGCTGGCCAAATCGGCCTCGGCCTGCCGCGAGTCGGATGACAGCGAGGACGAGGTGGACACCAAGCAGCAGATCAAGTACGGCAGCGGCTTCCAGGCGGCCAAGGCCATCATCCATGAGTACTGCGACTACAGCACCATACACGGCATACGCTATCTGGGCGAGAAGAAGCGCCCCTGGCTGGAGCGCCTGTTCTGGGTCAGCGTATTTATGCTCTCCATCTGCACGTGCTTCAAGCTGACCCTCAACATCTGGGACAAGTGGAACAATAATCCGGTGATTGTCAGCTTCGCCGAGAAGTCCACGCCCGTCTGGCAGATACCCTTTCCCTCGGTCACCGTCTGTTCGGAGACCAAGGCCCGCCAGCGGGCCTTCAACTTCACCGACAAGTACTGGCAGCTGCGCGACTTTCGCGCGAATGTCAGCGGCATTATCGATCTGACCGACAAGGAGTGAGTTAGATTCTCACTGTATATCCTATGATACATCAGGGAACTATACAAGCCACTTTCCTTCACAGAAAGCTAACCTTTGGCGCTGTGACTCAGGTCTGCGAGCCGCATCTGCACGACATCGACTTCGGTGAGAAAAAGCGCAAGGGCATTGAGATCATCGATTCGCTGAGCGAGGTCTCGCCCCTGTTCGATGAGACGTACCTGGACTGCAAGTGGCGCAACACGCCCGTCAAATGCAGCGACATCTTCCACAAGTTTGTCACGGAGGACGGCGTTTGCTACAGCTTCAACTCGCTCAGTCCCGCCGAGATCTTTCGCGCCGAGGGGTGAGCTCTTCCCCACATAGGATTTGCTTTGCATAGACTAACTGTCCAGCCTTTGGCTAGCATCATTCCCGACTTCATATTCCGCGAGGAGAATCGCCTGGCCACCGAGTGGAATGTGGAGGATGGCTACAGCAGCACCGCCAACACGGAGACCTATCCGAATCGTGTGCTCGGCCCGGGCTCTAAGGCGGGGCTGTATCTCTTTATGGGCGGCATGGAGCTGGACTTCGATGACCTGTGCCGTGGGCCAGTGCAGGGCTTCAAGGTGCGTATCAGTTGAGGGGGCATGCCACCAGTGGTTGCAAGCTAGCACTATTTCGCCGACAGATACTGCTGCACACGCCCGGCGAGGTGGCACAAGTGGCGCGCCAGTTCTTTCGCATACCCTTCGACCAGGAGGTGCTCATCTCCATACGGCCCAAAATCATCACCACCTCGGACGGACTGAAGCACTACGAGCCGCATCGGCGACAATGCTACTTCCAGAATGAGCGCAATCTGCGCTATTTCAACATCTACTCGCAGAGCAACTGCGAGCTGGAGTGCCTGGCCAACTTCACGCTGAGCAAGTGCGGCTGCGTCAAGTTCTCCATGCCGCGTGAGTGCAAGTTCGAGTTCGAGTTGAAGCTCGAGTTCGAGAGCTTCTCTAGCTGTTGTCATACCGAGTTCCTTCCACTGCAGGCAATGTGAATGCGCCCGTCTGCGGATCTGGCAACTTGAATTGCTACAACGAGGCGGAGGATGAGCTGCTGCTCAAGGAGTTCGAGCAGGGCATGCAGTCCGAGGAGAAGAACGCACGCGGACAGACCGACTGCAACTGCCTGCCCTCGTGCACGTCCATTGCCTACGAGGCGGAGATATCGCAGGCCGATTTCGACTACAAGACCGTGGCCAGCAAGCTCCAGGCAGGCGGCGATGCAGCACACAAGCCGGAGGGGTAAGCCAAGACTATACTTCTGCTATATTGTTATATAACTCTCTCTCTCTCTCTCTCTCTCTGTCTGTTGCTGCTCAGCATGAAAATGTCGCGCGTCTCGATCTTCTTCAAGGAGGCGCAGTTCCTGACCTCGCGTCGCTCCGAGCTCTACGGCACCACCGACTTTCTGGCCAATTGTGGCGGTCTGCTCGGCCTCTTCATGGGCGTCTCCACGCTGAGCATAGTCGAGCTGGTCTACTTCTGCACGGTGCGTCTCATTTCCAATCTGCGTATGCGCCGCAAGACACGCAAGGAGCTCTCCCTGGCTGCCAGCAAGGAGGCCTAGGAGTCTCAGAGCTTGTAGCTCTTATCAATAAAGCATGCAACCAGGAGCAAATCCGGCAAGCTGCACAGTTCCCTGAGTCTGCCTCGGTCTCTCAGTGTTAAAACGGCAAACAATGGAAATAAACTTTGTACTCTCTGCACAGTCGGCAAGGGGCAGCTTAGTGGAATGGGAGTGGCGGGGTTGTGTGGCACTGAAGGAAGTCGACAAGTGCATTGATAGCACCCGCATGCTGTCAGTTGCGAGTCTTGCGGCTTGTTGTGTGGCTGTGTGTGTGTGTGTGTGTGTGTGCATTTCAAATGGAATCAATTATTTTATTGTGTGATTTGCTGCAGTTCGAATCGCTTCGAATGGGTTTGAATCAGTTTGAATAGATGCCGAATGCCTAAAGTCAACAGACGACGGCAGACTTGTCTTCCCAGTCTCTCTGCCTCCCGCTGCATGTGTGATATGAGCTGTGCGAGGCCTTTGATTGCCGGCGTCTGTGACTGCCAATTGACTTGTCTACGAGAGTAAGCAGCTGTGGCAGGGGCACAGAAGCAGCTTGCAGCTTGTGCCCAGACTGCTACCTCGCACAGTGCAAACAGCTCAATAGACTCGAGTCCAGGCAGGCCCCAGCTCCAGCCGCGCGCAGCTCTAATGGAAATCCAATTGAATTAAGTTAATTATGTTGGCAAATATTTAAACAATAGCTGCAATTTATGCACAGCGCCCTCACACACACGCACACACACAGACAGCTTTAAGCCCGCGCAGCTGCAGTTGTCATTTAGTTGAATTGAATTTGCATGCAGGCAACTCGCGCGCTGCGACCCGCGACCTTTATTACTCTGCCATTTGCGCAGGTAGCACGCAACGGTTGCGCAACAGTTGTGTGTGGCATGCATGTGCATGCAGCGCTGAGTTCATTATGGCAACAAGTGTCGAAATGTGTCGAAATATCGCAAATAAAGTTGACACATTTGCATACCTAATAGAATGCTCCATGCACATGGCAGAAAGTTGGGGCAGTCGCGGCTTTTCTGCCTCCGACAGGCAGCACTGTGTGACTCTTTCTCCCTGTCTGTGTGTGTGTGTGTGTGTGTGTGTGTGCACTTTGGCACTTACCACTTCAACGTTGCATTCGCGCACGCCATAAAGCTCTGCATGTGGTTGTGCCCGTGTGTGTGTCTGTGCATAAAAGAAATTTATGACAATTTTGTATTGATGATGACGAGGCTGCCTCTTCGCGCTTTATAAATGACTCTCTGCGCGTGTGTGCGTGCGTTCTACTGGCGTTGAATACTCTTTCCAGGCTCGACTTTATTTTGAGCTGCACTTAGCTGTGACCTATGAACTATGATATCGTATTTTATATATTTTTGCAGAACTATAATGTTCGTTTACAGCTCAAAAGGAGGTAAAAAGTGAAGTATATTCTTATTCGCTTATACTCAAGGCGATGCAGATTTTTTCAAGTGTAAATACCTTCGCTATTCAAAAATTAGTATTGCTAAAAAAATTCTGTTGATAATACTATTTTATATATTTTTTATTAATTATAAGTAAGTTCCTGTGAGATCTGATTAGTACAGCATATGTTATTATATAGTTTTCTAGTAATGATTTAACTAAACTGCAGTCTAAGGATTTTCAGAGAAAGCTTAAAATGTATATTACATACATATACATATATACGTATACATATTACATACAAGTTTCAACACTGGTTTCTTATTAATAATTCAAAGCATAAGAAGTATTTTTCAAAATTTTAACTATTTATTTAAACGATTTGATATTAATTCTTTAGTATATAAAACGTTAACTATTTATAAACAAGATTTTATATAAATTTCATAATAAAATATTACGTATTTAATTTATATATGTTATTTTTTGCAAAAAGCATTCAACTATTTAAAATACAGCATCATTCTACCTGCTCTCATGGTCAATAAACTTGCCGTGCAACTCTCGCTCACAGTCGACAGTGCCTGCTGCACATTATGCGACATTGGCCATTTAAACTAAAAGACTGAAAGCAGCTCGTCAACTTTGGCCGGTGGCAGTAATCAATTTGCGTTTAAAACGGACGAGCAGACGGACGGGCGGACGGACAGCAGACGGCACTGAAGAGCGAATAAACTTTGGCGAATAACATGACATTTGACATTGGCAGCAGCAGCAACAACAAGAACTGTAGAGGCAGGGGTAAAACTGACAGGCCAACTATATAACAATATCAATAAAAAGTTGTTTGCACTTTTGCAGCAATTGCAAGAAAATGCGAGGCAATTGTAATTAAACTTTTGCGCCGGGCAACTCGCAACTCGCAGCTGTCCGCAGTGTCTGGCAACAGTGGGAGACGGGACTAAAGCAGGAACAACAACTGCAGCAACAATAATCAAAATGCCTGGCAACAGGCAACAAACAATCGCGGCATTGGCCAACTCGCACGACCGCCGCCGCCGCTGCTGCCGCCGTCGCCCTCGCCCTAACGCTCGCTTCATTTGCTTGGCATGGCTTTAAATTTCCGGTTTCCGGTCTTAGGAGAACTCCGCACACACGCAGGTGTGCCAGCGCTGTCGCCATTGGCGGCCATGTTTGTTTGTATTTAAGTCTCCTTCTGAGCAACATTTTGCGGCAGCATTCAACAGTCGTGCAGCAGCGAGGCGCTGTCATGTCGACTCCTCAGTCGAGACGCCCGAGCTGGCTGACTGCTTAAGCGGAAATGACTTGAATGCTTTCGCTATCGTCAGTGCCACACACAGCACACAGTACACACAGCAGACACAGCACAGCACACACAACACAACACTCTAAACACAGCGGGACACAACACACGCCACGACACGTCACACGTGGCGTATGTGGAATTTCGCACTCGATTGCGGGAGGTCGAAAGTTTTGTGTAACGTGATTAGCGGTTTGCGTTCTGTTTGCCGTTGTGTCTGAGCCAAAGTCGTTTGCATGCAATAACAACAGCAACAACAACAACAAGAGCAGTAATAACTGCCAGGACTTCAACGAAGATTGTACACCCTAGCTGATGCTTGAGTGAGGTTTATAGTCGTTTAAAATTTGCACAGTACTTGGGGAAATTTGTTAGCTGAGTAATTTCCAGTTTCTTGACTATGTCTTCAGAAATAATAAACTGTAGAAATATAAACTGTAATTGCTATACAGCTATATGCTATAATAATCATATTTTAATAACAATTATTTTTTTTAAATTGGTAGGGGGCATGATAGGAGTATTTATTTTGATTCAAAATTAAATACAATTTTGAAATAGCAGTAATATCATATTTAAGTTTAACTTAAGCACCTCTGTAGAAAAATATATATCTGTAACAAGTTTTATTGAGAGACTTTTAAATTTAGAGACAAGCCTAGAAAATAAACTCTACCATAATATAGTATATATTCACTAAAATATCTTTTAGGCTTAGAGACTCACTTAAAAAATATATAATTCAATAAAAAAAAATATATTGTATGGCTTATAAGGTGTCTTCTCTGCTATACTTTACAAACTGTTTGCCAAAGTGAATTTACCCTTACCAGTTTACAACAACAATAACAACAGTAACAACGACAACAACTGCAGCAAGACACGCTGCAGTAATTGCAGCTTTAGACTCGGGCGCAAGAGTTTGAAAAGTCATTAAAAACTTCTGCGTGGCAAAACTTTTCAATGCGAAATGCGAAATTTTTGATTAAATCGTTTCGTTTCGTTTCGTTTTCGGCTGAATTCTGCGACAAGACAATTAAAATGAAAGATGCATGCGGCGCAGCGGCGAAATGGCAAATCAATGTATATCGTGACATCAATCGCAAACTGTCAAGCGTTGCCTAGTTATACCCAGTCAGACGGCTAAACGGGCATTACAATTTTGTAGAAATGATAAACTGATTTGATATCAGAGACTGCCGCAGCTACAGCTTTCAAATTTGCTACGGTCTACATACTATATATCAGTTCCTTTTTAAAATCTAGCATGCCACGCCCACCATTTCTGCAAATAGATAACAATGTAAGTTTAATATTGCACAGAACTATATAGATATTTTTATATAACTTAATTTTTTTTTATTTATTTAATTTTCTGTTTATGGCATTATGGTGCTGGGTATTTTTCAGTCGTGTCGCTCCACTGTAGCCCGTAGCTATAGAGCAATATATATAGCTAGATATGTATGGTTTCTGCCTTTGCTTAAGATGCTGGGTATCTCTCAGCCGTGTCGCTCCACTGTAGCCGATTCTGCTTGTTATAGATTCACACGCCGTCACATTGTCACGCACGAGTTTGGCCCGATGTTGTTGTTGTTGCGGTTGACGCTTGAATTTGTATGCAAACCGCGCAGTAAATTAGATTCTTTTTTACTGCATCCTCCTCGAGCGCCTGTTGATGATGGCAATCCTCGAGCTTCTCCATGGCGAGCTGAAGCGATAAAATGCGTAAGCTCGTTAAAATTGCAGGCGTCGCTCTTTTATAATGCGCGTAATGCTATATCGATGAGGAGATGGGACCAAGGTTCACTATTGATTTGACTTCTGCGTGCTTTGCGCCTTGCGTAATGCATAGCGAAATGTTTGATTTTCATTGAGTCGAGGGAGGGGAGCAGAGGGTGGAAGACATCTATAACGTGGTCGCTCATAAAATGTTAATGAGCGTGTGAAACGCCTGCTAAGTGCGCTTGTAGTGGTTTTTGTTATTTAGAGAAAAATTTTGATTCTAAAGACAGACCATAAATCGGAGAGCAATAAAGGCTTAATCTATTTAGCTATTTTCTTATATTTTACTATTTATTTTTTGCATTTTTGCAGTTTACATTACTTAATTAAATTGTTTTTATATATTTCAAAAGTTGATAGTTGTTTCTTATCTCATCACAACAGCTTTATCAATCTTTTGAGTTTATAATATTGGCATTCAATCCTTGTTATACACATTATTTCATGGCTAAGATACATCAGAGTCTCCAGACTTATTAACTTGTTAAATATAGAGAAAAATTAATAAGTTTAGAATAACACACCTAGTAAGATACTAACTCAGCTAATCAAAGAGTAACTTGACTAGCTGCAGTATTAAACTAAAATTCTGCTAACCAACTTGTAATATAGCAAACTTTCATATAGCGCTTTATTTTCCTAGCAAGCTGCCTATTACTTGGGCAACAAAACGAAAACAAAACACAGACAGTCAGACAGACCCTCAGACGGACAGACAGACACAAGCATCGCACTTATTATGCATTACCTAATGAAAACTGGGCCGGGACCAGCCAGAACTGCCTCGCACTCTCTCTCTCTGAGGAGTCGAGCGGTCGGGGCAGCCATGGGGCAAGGGAGTTAGGGAGTGGGCAAGTCGAGGCGTAAGCAAATAATAAATAAATAAATAAACGAAAAGCGCAAATAACATTTGAGCGCCAGATTTAATTTCTAACGTTGAGTGCGCATATTAAAACAGGCAACAGAACGTGGCAGCAGCAGAGTGAAGCGAGAGATATGGGGTAGAAGGGGCATGGCTGTGAGCAACAAACAAAGATGATGCGGATATCACTGCGTCTGGTGTTAGTGGAAGTGCAACGGAAATGCGGGATTCCACCACGAGACGAAGCTGGAGCAGGGAAACGGGAACGGGGGCATGTGCGGCATGAAACAACAGCAGGAGTAGGAGGGCAGGCTGCAGGCTGTGCCCGGAGTGCGGGTAAGCAAACAATAAACGCGCGAGGACGAGGGCTGCGAAATGCTGCGAAAATTAAACACGCCGAGTGGATGAGCAGGGGTGAAAGGGCGTGACGGCGGGCGGAAGGCGGAAGGCGTAATAGAAGTTAGCGCGGGTAAACAATGAATTACGGAATCATGAAAGCAAATTGACTTTAATGCAGAAATCAAATATTTACACAGCGCGAGAAAAACTAAAGGCAATGCAATTGCACTGCAGCTGCAGAGTGCGGGAAAGAGAGGGAAGAGAGAGAGAGAGTGAGGCAGTCAGTGAGACAGACAGGCAGCTAGACAGAGACAAACAAATACAAGCACACAAATCGAGGCTGTGTTGGAGGAGGCTGCAGCCACGAGAACTCGTTTCGGCACTTAAATGCCAATGCACACACCAACACACACACACACACACACACACACACACATACATCAATACACACATGAGCTGGCACACACATACACATACGTACACCCGTTGTCTGCCAGAAGAAAGCAAAGAGATAGAGCTCTACGAGCAGGGCAAGTGGCTGGGGTCGAGCGGCTTCTAGCTCTCCGCTCTCCTTCCTCGCTTCCCCCGCTCCCGCTGGTCTGCGGCATATCCGGTTTTCTAGTGTACGTTATTAGCCCCCGATCGCTCTCGGGCTGTCCGGCGTGCCAGCATTTTACGATTTTCATTCATTTTTGTGGCTGCCATTTGACGCCACAAAATATGCAACAAAATTTTATTTGCCCCCTGGAAATAGAAATAAAAGCGCAAATAGAAATAAAAACTATTATCTAATGTTTCTTGGCTCTAGCAAGCGCGCTGCGAAATCAACTTTATGAAACTTGCAATTTGCACAAGAATTTCCCAATTAGAATACAGATAGAGAGAGTATAGAGTATAGAGCGAGAGGGAAAGGGACTGAGAGATCGAGAGAGTGAGAAGGAAACACACACAAGTGGCAATCGGGCGCCGGATGCAGCGCACAAATCTGAAAGCCATAAAAGTGTCGCTTTCGATTGTGCGGCCAAACTGACAGATGTACTGCTGGACGGACTAAAGGACGGACGAGCGGAGTGAAATTGAAACATTGCACGACTACAAATTGATGATGATGATTCCGGGTTGGGAGTCCTATGGGACTCTGATTTTGGCAGCGCAGCGCAGCTTTTATGGCGCTCAGTGGGTAGCTTGACTTTGCTGGAAGCTTTGCACTGCAGAGTGGAAATGGTGATGAAGAGCCATGGGAACTGAAGTTTTTGAAAGACTACTGCATTTAATATAATAATTAATATATCTAATAATTGGATATACGAAAATATTATTTTTATTTAAAATTCTTCTGGAATACATCAGCTTTTTTTTATCTTGTCTTGATAGTTTTGGATATTTTTAGGTAAATAGCAAGAAAGCCATTTCGAGAGCTATTGGATAATCTAGGAAAATCTCTCCCTCTCCCTCTCCCTCTCCCTCTCCCTCTCCCTCTCCCTCTCCCTCTCCCTCTCCCTCTCCCTCTCCCTCTCCCTCTCCCTCTCCCTCTCCCTCTCCCTCTCCCTCTCCCTCTCCCTCTCCCTCTCCCTCTCCCTCTCCCTCTCCCTCTCCCTCTCCCTCTCCCTCTCCCTCTCCCTCTCCCTCTCCCTCTCCCTCTCTCTCTCCCTCGTCTCCCTGTCCTTCATCCTGTTCTCTCCCTGTCCCTCTCCCTCACTCTCCATCTCCCTCTCTCTCCCTCTTCCTCTCTTTCCTGCTGTGTCTAAGATTGTTATCTTTCTTAAGAAGAGCATCTACAAGTCGTGACAACGCTCTCCCTGTCTTTCCCTCTCTCTCTCTTTCTCTCTCTCTGTCGCTTTGTCACAACGCCTCATATTACTTTTTATTGCGCTGACTGGCGATGATTGACACCTCGTCTGGCAATAAATTTTTAATTTTCAAAGCGCCGTGATAGACTACTGCCAGTACGGAATGATGGACTGACTGACTACAGAGTTCCTTACAGGCTCGCAGTCTTCTCTTCCCTTCCCAGCTCCCCTGCTCCCCTGCTGAGCACTCTCTCTTTCTCTCGATGGGTAGCTTGTTAAATTCAAATTAGAGTTGTGCACGCTCGCTCATAGAGTTGCCGCTGACAGCGAAGATAAATGACAGTGCGCTGTGCGATCGCAACAAATTAACCTTGTTAGGAGGCTGCCTCGGCGTCTGCTCCTGCTGCTGCTCCTGCTGCTGGTGCTGCCGACTTGCTGCCTGCAGCCAGCAACAGTTACAAGTGTATGTAATTTTTTATCGTCTCCAAAGCAGACGCAGTGCCCGCACCCCCTCGCTCTACCCACTACCCTGGCTGGCTGACTGACTGACTTATGAATGGCATATGGCAGGCCAAGCGGGGGGATTGGGAGTCTGGGAGTCTTGGGGTTCAGCTCTCCACCGATAAATCAGTTTGTGTATCAAATTGAATTCACGAGCGTGCACTTGACACCAGCACACGCACATTTATCAGCCCCTCCACGCCCCACCCTTTTCCTCTACTGCCTGCTCTTCCTCTTGCATGCACTTGGACTCCAGAAAGAGCTTTGTGGAAAAACAAGGCGTTTTCCGCTCTTTAACTGTGCGCTGCAGAGAAGCCGCAAATTTTTAATTTCGACTAAAAGCGAAGGCAAAACATCAGCGTTTGCATTATAAATTATTCATTACATCGAGACCGAAGAGTGGGAGTCGCGCGCGACCACGCCCACTGACGCGCTGACGGCAGCTCGTTTGCACCTAATTTGATTTTTAGTTGTGTTGAATGCGAGTCGTGGGTAGCGGGGCGAGCGGGGAGACGTGCAGGGCGTCGTCTCTGGTTACGACTATCCCAACTCGAGTCGAGCACGAGCTGGAGCCAGAACCGGAGCCAGAGCCGGAGCCAGTGCCGTAGCCAGAACTGCGGTTGCCCCGTGGCATTCTTTTTGTTGTTGCCCTCCACATGAGCTTCGTGGGAGGCAAGCAGAGGGAAAGAAGGGAAGCGCGGCGGGGTAGCTGGCTTTATTCCTTGGCCGTTGGCATCTTCGGGCGTCTCATTCATTTGGCAGTCCGGCGCAAAAAATGTCTGTTATGTGGCTGGCAGAATTTTGCAGTAATTAATGGCAACTGTTTGATTAAAAAATTCCATAGTGAGTGTATGTAGTGGCGCTGACTGAGCCCGACCACAGTCGAGCAGGGGACGAGGACTCGCACAAGGGTGAAAGAGCGCGGACAGACGACGCGCCAGTACGTGAAATCTATGCAAATTCCAGAAATCGCTTAGAGCGCCCTTCGCTACTTCTACCGCATCGCAGCGCTGTGGCAACCCTGGCGCAAGTGTGCGACAGGTGTTATTCTCGTCTTAGAGCTGTTGAAGTGCATATGAAGTCTACCTTTTTATGCAGATTTATTCGTGACTAATATATATGCTCCTTAATAGAAGCTACACCTGTCTTTAAACATATATTTTCTTGAACAGTCGCTGAATTTGTAATAGATAGTAAGAGGTACTTCGATACATTGTCTTGAAAAGTAATAAATTATGCACTGACGAATTCTAAGAGCAGTCAAGCAGTGACCTTTGTTTTTCTATATAGCATATATATTCTTGAACAGTACAACAATATTATATAACTACAGAATACTGGTGTATGTTTTGAAACTCAGCCCGAGAACAGGACTTTTTCCTGCATATTTTATACATATGAATTGTGCTCAGTTTTTTTTACCTCCTTGATGCTTTCAGTTATTAACTTTCATAATGCTACATGTACGCAAACTTCTTTTCTCACAACTCCATTCTGTCTGTCCTGGAGCTACACTTCAAACTACACTTATCATAGGATACTTCAAAATGCGTCGAATGAGCTGTGACTTAAATACAAGCAGATACCAATGGGGACTGATTATCTTTCGCTGGTTCATTCTAGTATACTTTCTGGCTTGTCTTGTTAGTGAGGACTTTCGAGCATGTAGTCAATATTTATCCAATTATCTCCCGTATACGCAGTATTTGAACATTGCAGCTAGCGCCTATCATGGTGAGATGATTTCCAGCTATAAAATGTGCTCAAGCTGCACTTTGACAAAGTACGAGGTGCTTATCCTCAGTTTTCATATCGGTACAGTAATACTGTTACTTCTTGGCATCTACCTGGTGCTCTGCCAGAGGGTTACCGGACTGCGCACGGTGAGTCCAGTTTGTTATAAGTCTGTAAATGGAGGTAGTGCCTACACTCCTCAACCTGCAGTACAACATGGCCCTTTTTCTGGTCACCTATACTCAGTTTCTGCTGACGCTCACTGTCACACAACTCTATCCGATCGCCTACACCATCCATCGCAAGTGGACCCACAAGGAAAGTCTCGGTGCCTACGAGTCAGAGGTGAGAGCATGATAAGTCGGACGTTTCACTTGGTCTATTGCTCTTTTCCAGTATAAGTGCTGCGGCGTTCTCGGACCGGATGATTATATGCTCGACTCCATGGAGCTGCCCGCAAGCTGTTTCGATGACTATAGCATGATCGCGAAGGATCTGCACCTGGACGGATGCTTGATCAGAACCAAAGAATCCTCAACCGTGTTTCGCGCCGAAATGATGCCGTCATTTGTGCAGGTAGGAAGAGAGGAGTAGGTGATTGGTAAGGTAAGGTGTACTCATCTCTTCGCTCGCTCTCAGCTCGTACTGGTCGCCACGCTGGTGCTGTACTATATTTTTCTGAAGAAAATCCGAGCCTCCAGCCGTACACTGCGCGCTCTCTGGCACGCGCACATCCTGTTCTAAGCCTTCTGCCTTCTGCCGGGCAAATCGAATTTACATTTGCAATCTGCATGCAAGACAAATTGGATGGCATCGAGATTGGCATTGGCAGGACCAGAGCCAGAAACAGGACGATGGCTTACACATCTCATATTTCACAAGCTGCAATCAATAACGATAAACACTCGAGTGCCTGCCCGGACAAGTGTCCGTCCGCCTTGCATATGCATGAGCCAATAAAGAAATCAACAAAGAAGCACTCGAAACTGTATACAAGACGCAGCAGAGCAGGACCAGGGCCTCTGTCCACTGTACACTGTCCACTCTCCTGGGACACTGGCCATGTCAATGGCAATCCCAATGCCGGACTTAGCTACACTTGAGCCACACATTTTATTGTTGTCGGGCATCACATTAAATTCTTTTCGGGGAAAACAATTTTCCAGCGTTTTGAAATGCATGAAAAAACGATGCATACAGAATGCCCGAGCGGAACGACCAACTTTATGGCTAAATAGTTTGCTGCGGCCCTCGCAGTTAATGCTTTTCCCCTTTTCCCTTAGACTCTGGAAAACTTCACCCAGCCGCATAACCATAACAATAACAACAACACTTTGGTCAAGCGGAGCGAGTTTATGGCGTCGACGTCGGCGTCGTAGGGGAACGGGTAAGTGTACGGCTATAGAGCTACAGAGCTACAGAGCTCAAGACCCGAAAGGGGTCGCGTGCCTCATTAAACTTTGGTCAACAGTTTTTTGCGCCCTCCCCACAAAGACAAACAGAAAGTTCTGCACTAAATATTTTGCGCCACTGTGCTGAAAGGGGCGAAAAAATAGACCCGCAGATAGATAAATAAAGTAAGTAGCGACTGATGGGGATAAGCCCGGGCGAGAGGCATAAAATTATGGCACACATACGCCCCATTAAACGCCATACTAATGCGAAGAGCTGTGGAAATGGCAGGCGCTAGTGACAGAGCTGGAAGTTACAGTCCTACAGTGAAATAGGCTTAGGGCGATTTCTTCAATTTGAAATTGTTATAATTATAATATTTAGTTAATGAACTCTTGATAAATATATATGCTACATCTTCAGGCTTGTACTGTCTATCACGTGCAAAGCTCTCTGCTTTTGTCCTAACAAACACCACTCGCCATACGTTTTGCATACCATGACCTCATAGCAAATGGGAATAAGTGGTATATTGGCTTTGTACGAATATGCCAGGCAAAAGGCGGCATTGCAAACCATATAAAATATAAAGCGGACTTCCCGCTTTAAAGCGTACAAACTTATCTTAAGCAGACATCCCTCTCTTGAGCGGACACCCTCTTACTTAGGTGGGCTTGCCTCTCTTAAGCGGACAACCCTTTCTTAAGCTGACATTTTTCGTTTAAGTGGACACTACCCTCTTAAGCGGATATCCCGATTTTAAGCAGACATCAACCCTCTTTTAAGCGGACAACCTCACCTTAAGCGGGCGTACCTCTCTTGAGCGGACACCCTTTGTTATGCGGACAGCTCTCTTAAGCGGACAACCTATCTTTTAAGCATACTTCCCTGTCTTCAGCGGACAGCTCTCTTAAGCGGACACCCCTCTCTTAAGCGAACAGCGCTCTCTTAAGCGAACAGCGCTCTCTTAAGCGGACACCCATCCCAAACAAATACTTTGTTTATGTTCGCAACTAGAGAATATTTTTATTTCGTCTAAAAATCAACAGTGTTAACAATCAGAAACCACCTGAAGCTTAAGCTTCATAGCTTAGTAACCCCAATGCGAGCCAAAGCCATCGAAGCTAACGTGGGCAACACCGATGGCGGGCGAGTACTTGACGTAGGCAGCGGGAGCGGCCACGGGAGCGGAGTAGGCAACAGCTGGAGCGGCGTAGGTCTTGGCGATGACGGGAGCAGCCACGGGAGCGGAGTACACAGTCTTGGCGACAACTGGAGCTGGGGCGGCATAGTGCACGGCGGGAGCAGCATACGAGACGGTCTTAGCCAGCAGAGGAGCAGGAGCAGCAGCGTAGGCAACTGGAGCAGGAGCAGCAGCGGCATAAACGGACTTGGTCACCACTGTGGCAGGAGCGCTGTAGACTGTCTTCGGGGTGTACACGTTGTTGGTGGTGCGAGAGTCGATCTTGCTGACGCTAGAGTAGGGTGTGACCACGTTCTTCGAGTAGGTGGAGACGGTGCCACCGAACGAGCGCACCACATTCTGCTGCGTGGTGCCGACGGCATCGTAATGAGGCTGGGCCAGCTTGGCAACCACTGGAGACGCCACATAGGTGGCAGGCGCCAGGAGTCCCGCATTGGCGGAAGCCAGCAGAGCGCAGAGCGAGAGAAGGACGTACTTGAATGCCATGGCTGAAGTGAAGTTGTGGGTTGATTGCAGCTGAGACGCTTACTGATGCCTAACTCAGCTGACGGAGCGGTTTAAATAGCCAAACACTGGCAAAAAAAAAACTGCCAAAAATATTGTGAAATTTCACGGCCAAAAAGTGCTGCATATGTGTGACAGATCTACTTAGGCCTAAGCCGGTTGCCCCTTGTCACTCGAGCGGGAGCAACAGAAACTGGTTCAGTGGTTCAACGCGACTCTTAGCCAGAGACTCGCAAAGTGAATTATTTTGAATACTATCGACAGCTCATAAATTTTCCACGGGAAAAACAACAACAGCGTCGAAAACTTTTATTTGTCGGGCGTATTTTTCCATTAAATTGAGTTCAAGTCGAGCGGAAAATATGCCAGCAGGAGGACGGACGGACGGACAACCCCCAGCAAAGTTCGAGTAGTCCGCTCACACACACTTTTTCTGTGTATGTGTGTGTGTGTGTCAACTTTTTCACGGGTATCCGCGGGGTGTGTTTGCCGCTGCTGCTTCTTTATTTTGTGTGGCCAACGACTTGTTTATGATTTTTGTGTACTTCGTGTAAGTTTTCCAAAATGAATTTTCCCCTCGCTTTTCGCGCTGCTTGCGCGGCTCACGGGGCGCATGATGAATATTTATTGAAATTACCAAAGTTGCCGCTGCTTCAAATTGAATTGTGTTGCCAACTTGGGATACTTTTGCAGCAGCTCCCCTCTTGCTGTCTCCTCTCTCTCTCTCTCGCTTCCTCTACTCCTCCCATTTTTGGCAAATTGTTATTAATCTCACACGTGGGCCAAAATGCGTGGCACTCTAAACCTAATTACGTCGTTTAATTTATGCGCTCGAAATTGGCTTGCCAAAATCACACAAGAGACAGGCTGATAGGCAAACAGACAGACAGATAGGCGGACAGACAGACAGCTGGACAGACAATCCGATTGAAACTCGCATCTCATTGTGGGCAGCTTCGATTGCCGCTCGATTCGCATTTGGCACGCGTCAATTGCGTATAAAAGCCGCGCAGCACTGGCCCAAACAGCATCAGTCGCAGCTCGCTCAGCCTGCCCAGCACTTCAGCCTCAGCTTCAGTTTCAGCTCCAGCTTCAGCTCCAGCTTCAGCTTCATCATGGGCTTCCGCTACGTCATCTCCCTGTGCGCCCTGGTGGCCTACGCCAATGCCGGCCTGCTGGCCAGCCATGTGGCTGTGGCCAATCCCGCCGTGGATGCCGTCGCCTCCACGCAGCAGAATGTGGTGCGCTCCTTTGCGGGCACCGTCTCCAGCTACTCGAAGGCCGTGGACACGCCCTACTCCAGTGTGCGCAAGTCGGACACGCGCATCCAGAACAACGTCTACACGCCTGCCATTGCCAAGACCACGTACGCCGCTCCACTGTACACCCAGGCCACGCCCATCGTCCAGAAGGCTGTGTATGCCGCGCCAGCACCCGCTGTTGTCGCCAAGACTGTCTCGTACGCTCCTGCTCCCGCTGTCGCCTATGCTGCTCCTGCTCCAGTTGTGGCCAAGACTGTCTACGCTGCGCCCGCTCCAGTAGTGACTAAGACTGTCTACGCTGCACCTGCTCCAGTTGTGGCCAAGACTGTCTACGCTGCACCTGCTCCAGTTGTGGCCAAGACTGTGTATGCTGCGCCTGCTCCAGTGCTGGAAAAGACCGTCTACTCCGCACCTGCTCCCGTCATTGCCAAGACCTATGCCGCTCCAGCTGTTGCCTACGCTGCCGCTGCGCCCGCTCCCGTCTCCTATGCCGCACCACTGGCCACCACCAATGTGAACCATGGCCCAGCTGCCACCACCTACACACACAACGCACCCGCCCTGGGCGTCTCCAGCTACGGCAGCTCGCAGACCGTGCACTACTCGCCCGCCGAGAGCGTCTCGCACATGAGCTTCGATGGATTCGGCACCCACTGGGGATTCTAAGCGGACTGCGGAGAGAGCGGATCGGCGGATTTGTTAAAGCTTCCTGTTATAGTTCGAAATAAAACGAAATTCACAATTGTTGCAAGCTAAAGATTTGGTTTTGATTGAGTAGAGAGAGAGGGGGGGGGGGAAGGGAAAGGGAAGAGGCAGCGCTGGGCCCCGCCCTCGGGCCTAAGTCTAACAAGCAATAAACGCGCAATTGTCCGACTTATATCAGACTTCGACGACTTCTCCATGCGTGGAGCCGGTTTTGTGCGACGTCATTGCGGCCTTCGCTGCGTCGTTAAGCCGGCGAGGGGGCGTGTCCGCTGCGTATTGTTCATGTTTGCGCATTATATTATGTGCCATTAATTGGATTTAATATTATCGCACACCTCCGCGACCTGCTCCCAGCTTACAGCTCCCACTCATGCCTTGCCCTCAGGCCGCCCGCTCTGTTGATCTATGAAATTGAAATCGAAATTGAAATCGAATTCGCATTCGAAATCGAATGCGAGCGCCAGTGCGTATCGGGGGCAGCCGGACACACAGGGGAATGGCATGACCTGGTTATGGATACCTTTTTGTGGCCGTTTTCTGCACTTGTTTCAATTATTGGCAGATAATTAACGCTTATTTGGACTTACTTCGGCTGGCATAACAGTTGGATTCGGAGTCAGCGTAGTGCAAACATTGCGATTGTCTACGTGACAAGCTCAACTCGAGCAGAGATCCCAAGACTTTGCGATTGTGTGCCCATAGCTCATTACTGACAGCTTGGATAATGGAACCGCACAATCTTGGGCTGATCTTGAAGCGAGTCGGATGCGAGAGACAAGGTTGCCAAGGCAATAAGCCAGACCAGAAACCACGAGACGTGCTTGAAGGTCGTCTAGATGATTGTTACTCGAAGTGGTTCTCCGAATTTGAAAGAATTGGGTCATAATAGTGCGTTGAAGGTAATGACCTGAGTTTGCCGGAAATATGTTTGGTTACTATACATAGACTGAAGCTGTTTCATGATTTATTGGTTCTATTCAATCAGAGAGAAATATGAGAGAGATGGAGATTGAAAGCAGTTTTTTTTTGTTTTATTTATTCTTTAAGAATAATTAGAGTCTCTTTTAGATTTATATAGACTTTGGTTTTATCAAGTTGTTTTTTCATCTAACTATGTACTAATAAATTGTTTCTTTTTTCCCTATCAATCAATAGTGTTGTATAAAATTTTAAAAATTAATTGTACATTTTTTATGTAAGCTCAAGCTTATCCCATATTTTACAGTGTCACATGCAAATCATTTGCATTCTCTACGCATTTCTATTTGTCAATCCCCTATGAATAGTCGTCAATCAGATGGACTCGAAGCCTACGGCATTTGACTGTTCAATCAGCTCATTAAATAGTGTCTTCACGTTGTTTCTCACTTAACTATATATGGCCATAACTTGTTTATTTTATTTTATCAATCAATAGAGTTGTATAATATTTTAAAAAAAATAATTATACATTGTTTACGTAAGCTCAAGCTTATCCCATATTTCACAGTGTCACATGCAATTCATTTGCATTCTCGAAACGCACTTCTATTTGTCAATCCCCTATGAATAGCCGTCAATCAGATGGGCTTCTCCAGCTCGAAGCCTCCGAAATGTGACTGTTCAATCAGCTAATTGAATGTCTGATTAAAAATGAGATTGAGGGGCACACAATAAGTTGGTTCTACCCCATGGCAAGTCACACAAAAAGGGTTTCTGGTAAGGGGCCATGCTAATGCGACGTGCAACAGATTTCGTGTGATCCCCCATAGATAAACAATCAGATTAAATGAAGATATGTAAAGGGGCAAGCCAGAAAGGGGGCTTTCTTGTCAAATTAGCTCGATTGAGAGGGGATTGGGCCCGCATTCTTGTGCCTGTCTGCCTTGACAATTAGTCAATAATTTATTTCAATTTCATTCGGCATGCAGAGCACACACACACACACACACTCACACACACACAGAGGGACAACTGTCGTAAGTGCAGTTTAATTACATTTGCATTCGGGGTCGGGTTTTTGCCTGCACATGCAGCTGAGCGAGCAAACAATTGCTGCAATCCAATTTGCGTAAGCGAATTCTGCATCCATTTAAATAGCACAACATTATGTCTTATTGTGGAAAAACTGAAGGTGGCCCCACGCCACACTGCTGCCTGTTGCATTCTCCGCCGTCTGCCCTTTGTCACGACTGCTCTGCCTGTCTGTCTGCCGAGCCGTGTCCTGGTATAATTAAATTATGAAAGGACATAAGACGCATAATAAGTCATAAATCAAATTTACCTATCCCACGGGTCTGCCACACAGCAGACTGGAGCGGCACCAGCACCAGCACCAGGTCCGCTGCAGTCCAAGATATAGAGGTATAGAGTGGGAGAGAGAGAGAGAGTCCCGGCAACAATTTGATGGACATTATGACGTCTCTGTCTCGGCAAACAATTAGACAATTGATGCATCTGTGGCTATTTGAGCGAACAGCACAGGACCGGAGTGGACTCGACTGGACAGGACAGGCCTGTACAGAACTAGACTCGTATTTGCCCATTGCCATCTGCCTGGTATTTGCATTGCGCACGAGACAAACGAGAAAAGGGCCGACCCAACTGACCCGGCTAACTCTCTCTCTCCCTCTCTCTCTCTCTGTTGTCCTGTGTTTTGTTGCACTGTGTGCTGCACCGGCGACTGCATTTTATGTTGTCCGTGTCACTCCCAGACGCGTGTTTCAAGTGTGCAATTGAAAAACTTGCGGAAACAGCAAAATGCAAATGCAAATTTGTTGTGCGTGTGTGTTTGCAACGTTTGCAACTGTTTTCGCTGTTTTCACTTGGATTTGCTAATGAAATCTGTGCAGTTATCAGCGCACAGTTATAAGCAGAGAAAGCCATAATTCTTATTTGTAATTTGCACTTACAGGCAATTCAATTAAGTTATTTTTATAAATTCTTGCAACGATTCAATTAAATCACTTAAATGTTATGGGCAATTATGTAAAGCTAAATTTATATTTATAAATTTTATTATACTCGAAAATCAATATTTCTTTTGAAAACGAGAACTCTTACAATAGTTTTTAATAAGTTTATAAAGAAAAGAAATTTTGTATTGAAACATAGAAATTTTACTAAAAGTTCTTTATTGCTAATATTTAATTTCCAACTTACTATAAGAAATTTTCTACTGAAACCCACACAAAATTTACAGGCATTTTCTTGAACTTAAACAAATTCAAGGCAAATGCCAGACGCAGCGAGGCAGAAGTAGAAAAAGGAAACCAACAGACCTTAGACCCCAGACGACGACTTTCATCGCGATATGTCACAGCGACACAGACAAAGGGCAGACCCAGCCAGGCAAGGGGCAGCAGGGGCAGTGTGGTAGCTGCCGTAAGCTCTACCAACTGATAGGATCAGTGTTTTAGCCCGCAGTAGACTTAGATTAAAATTTAATTTTTAATTTGAAGACTGTTTGCCTTTTATTTGCGCGCTGTTGTTGTTCGGTAGCTTGTTCCCGCTGTTGATTTATCATTATTCTATGCAAATTCAACGCTCACCTTTCAGCTTTCACCTATCGCCAGTCTTCATGCCGTGCCCGGGCAGCTATCCGAGCATCTGCGGTCCACTCGCATCTCAATGGAAAGCGATTAACATTCAATTAGCTTTTGGCTTCATCAATGATTTTATCGCTGCCATTAGACGAGGGTCGCACGAACAAGCCCAGGGGAGAGCGGAGGGTAGTACAAGCTGGTTTGAGTGTAAATTGTGGCAAATTATCATTAGCTTGTTGTTGTTGTCACTGTGTGTGTGTGTGGGTGTGTGGGTGTGTGGCTCGCCGACGACATCTTCACATCTTCAAAAGGTTTTTATGACATCAACAGCTGTCGTTGACAGATTATTGTGGCGATTATTTTAGCAGACGAAGTCGGGCACGGAGACCCTCCCGCAAGGCAGGCGGGACTGACAATCTGTGGGCCTGTGGGCAATACGTGTATGTTGTTAACTCCAGACTCCTGCGGAAGAGTCGCCTGCTTTGTGCGCTCAACTGGAAATTGTCAACAATGTTGTCATTGCTTTTGGCCCTTTGTCGTTCTGCTCGTCTCGCTCTCGTTGTTGTTGTTGCTGCTGCTGTTTGCTGTTGCACATGTGGCATGCCACTTGAACATCTTGTGGCCTCGCACTTGTGACTAACTGCTTGCCACTCTCCACTCGCCCTCTCTCACTCGAAATACTTGTCATTTATGCCGACACTTTTCGAACTTCGCACAAGCTCAACAAAACACTCCAACTAAATGTGCGGCCTTTTCTACCGATTACTGAGCTTAATTTGCGTAAGAATTCTGAGATATGATATCGCTTCATACCATCTGCATCTATAATCATATCTACAGTTATTTAGCGCCTTTGAGGCATCGTCGACTATGCCTTCTTGGACGCAGGCCATGGCAATATGCTGCTCGAGTCTTGGATCGTGTCTTCCTGGTGCTATAGCTGCTGCTGATTGGACTGCTGAGAGTCCCTGTAGACAACTAAGTATAACTACTGACAACTCTCGCTCCACATCAATGTAGAATTCTAAATTTTTCCCGAATTTTCAAATCTTGCGTACTCAAACAGCGTTAAGCCTTACTCGATTCCTTCAGGCCCATGGAAGTTCTTTAATAGATAGTTTCATACATCATTAAGAAGATATCAAGTCTATAATTTTATCCAACATGTGCTGTGAGTGGAATTGCCAAACAATCTAAATAGCCGAGTATAATATTTAGAATGATATTGTATAGGTCGAATAGAAATGCGTTGCCTGGACGTGAAAGTTCTGAGGATAAACACGGGACTATTGACGTTGATAGTGATGGTAAAGTATACTTGAACCGGTCTATACATACACTCTGTTTCCTCATCCTGACTAGACTTGCAATATAATCGACATCGTCGTGGGATTCGATAATCTCAAGGAAGCCACTGGCAACTACAGGACCCTACAGATCGCTTCAATTGTTGTAAATATTTTACTGAATATTGATTTTATCATTGGTCTCTATGGACTCTCGGCCAAAAATCTTAGAGTTTTTGGTGCGGTACGTACGAATGTTGATGAATGCCAAGCTTTAAGCCCATATCCCAATACATGCTATATATAGGCAGTAATCGGACTTCAAGTGTACCTATTGTGCAAGTTCATAATTGCGATAATTGTTGGAGTAGCTGAGAACGATTACTTTCCATGTCTTATCAATACATGGTTTATTCTGACCATCATATTCTGTGTAAGCTTGTGCTTCTTCGATGAAACCGATGATACTATTTGATCTATGCACTCCCTTTCAGACCGTATGTCTGCTGGTATCAGCGATTCTTTGGATGCAATTGTATAAGAGATTCGAACCTCCTGCAACCTCATAATGATGATGTTTGTGGTAGTACATTGGGAGGGAAAAGCTCAAGATACTGCTGAGCTGAAAAGCGAGCAGTACTCCTGTGATTTTCAGAAAACAGCATTTTTAAAGAGCTGATAATGTAGTTTATGAGTTTTGCAACAACTCACAATAGCAGAAAAAAAACAAAAAAAGAATTAAAAAAAAAATTACAAAAAAAGATAGCATAATTGAGTGTGGCAAAGAGAAATAAATGTGACAGATTTTAAGCCAGAATTAATATATCCAGAATATTAAATTAGCGGCTTGTTAGTTCAGCAATAAGTTCTGCTTTCCACTCCCAATGTACGCACTGTCCTATGGAATAACTAAATAAATTTCCTATCATAATAACGCCAAGATTTGTTTTTTTTTTTTTAATGTGTCTAAGACGTTGGCAGAAAGTTGGGAAGACTACTAAGTATTGGCTAGATATAACACAGCCCGTAAGTTCTGAATGGGTATCCCTAGTCATTTCCGCATTCACTTACTTTTATTGTCGATTATTGTTTGACTCTGAAAACTGTGTCGTTTTTCAGCCGTTTGATAATATAATAAAAATAAAAAGTAATACACCAAAAATTGTTGCTTGTGCGTTGAAATGTGTTTTCTGGGATTTAAAGTAGTTCGATTTCTAACAATAGTATTATCCATTGTTCTCGCAGTGAGTCCGGCTATATGATTACGTACTGACCATTACGGACTATTGGCATTGCTCTCCGTTTCAGCTATGTAATTCATGTTGCATTGGCGTTTCAATGATAATCATCAATGAGTGTGGAAAAGAAACTCGGATCTTTCTAGGTGTATCGCTCATGTTGGATGTTATGAATCTGGTACTTTGCGCCGGCATCTATGGAGCACTTCATAGTATTCCGAAGAATATTAAGCTGGTAATGCATTGGCAGACTTACCGATATTACGTAACTGCTGTTTTATTCCTGCTTAACCTTTAGTTCCTGTGCTCATTGGTTACGTATTTCATAAGTAAGCTGCTCATAGCAAACGCGATCCAGAAATCAAAGGAACTTGAACTCGTCGTTACCACTTGGTTTGCCCTGGCTTTATGCCTTTCGGTATGCAGCGATATATATCGTATATATATTTAACAATATTTTAAATATTTTTACAGGGTCTTTGTTTGATTGTTACCACGCCACTTCTAATAATGCTGTTCGACAAGGAAATGGGCATCTCGGAAATTGTCTAGTATTGCTTCCAATGTATTGATCAGATATGATTGTATCATGTTGAGGGCTTAAGCAAATCTGTAGCAGAATTTTTTAAATCGGTCTAGTGCCTTGTTACTCTTACTCCTGGCAAAACTATGTTCTGATTTATTCTACAATACAATAATATACCTAAGGGTAGACACGATAAAATTAAATGACTTTGAGTAACTCTGTATAGGTATTTGCCAGTCTCAGTAGCCTCAACTCTGCAAGTCATTACACCTCATTGACCTTATCGACGGGACATTCGATTTAGGATCGCAGATTGCGAATGTGTGGGTAATCAAATTACCAGCGAAATTATGGACAGGGCAGACCCGCAGCAGGCCACAGCACACACAACACACAACAGTGAAAGAGCCAATAAAGATGACGATGACAAGATAAACGAAAGTTGTGGTCGACTTTGGGGCATGGGAGTGGGCCGCTGGGGGAGTTGACGGTTGCGTCTGCTTTAAATGAAATTTAACGATTCGCACAAATAACGGCACTTTGCATTTTAAAACACTTTGCGCGGGAGGCGGAGGCGGTCAGAAGTCAGCGAGCGGATGCGACATTGACATTCAATTGGACGCAGGACACGAGAGACTGCGCAGCCGGAACGGGGACTCCCCCCGATGCTCTGAACTCTGATGCTCATTATACGCATTTCATTTGACACTTTTATTGGCGCAGCTGTCCGGGCTGATATTTCACACTTTGCTGGACAGTGTCGTAGTGGCAGGGGGGGCAGAGCGTGAATTGGGGGTACAAATGAAATGTGTAATGCTGAGCTCCATTTATGCGGGTCACTTTATAGCCAGTAACGGATGCGGATGCGAATGCGGTTGCGGATATACCGATAAGGCCATTAAATTTCCCTCTTGTAGCACTTTTGCTGGCCATAAACTCGCAGCCAGTCAGCGCGAGTGCCATCCGCATTCAGCCAATTACGCAAATAAAAGCATACACAGCAGCACCCGCGCTACGCCACCCGCAGTCCGCTCCTGCACAACCTTCTACTTACACGGAAACGTGTCAAAGTGCAGAAAAATGCAGCAGCTTTTGAGCCGAGGCGAGAGAGTGGCTCATTAGGGTTGAGCTCGCCCCCAAGGTGTTGCGCGTAAATTGTGTGGAAAAAATACGCTCACTCGAGTCACACCTCACACACACACACACACACACGGGGGTGCATTCGACTATGAAATATCCTGTAAATTTCTATTTTTACAATTGCTTAATTAAAGCTCTGCGCCTCGGGCTAGTTTCATTTGCGTGGGCGGTAGAGCTTCAAGAGGAAGCAGAGCCAGATAAGGGCGGGTGAGGCCGCATTTCAATTGTCGCCCAGCAGCAGCTGGCCCCAAAAACAGCATGTCGTCGTCCAGGCGCATGTCCTGCGGCTGATTAAAATCTATTAGAGTCAAAGAGAGAGATGTAAGACGCTTGCCAGCACTTCACACAGCGGCGGGGGAGGCGGGCCATGACGAATGCAGGGGCGGTGGGTTTGCAGGGGATTGAGTGGTGCGGGCAGGCAGGCGGCAGCCTTGGCCAATGACTCGCCATGTAAATGTCGACGCAATTGAAATGCATGCGGCGAAGACTTTCAACTTTTTCCAACATTAGCGTAGAAAACGGCATAATTGTTCTCGCATTGCGTTCGCCCGGGCGAGCGTAAATAGATAGAGAGAGTTGCTATCTATATATTATAAACATGATTATAGAGCAGTTGCGAAGCTGAAATTACTAAGCGAAAAATATGTGAGTGAGTGCAGTGAGCACAAGTAATTTTATTTGATCATTAACAATATCATTAAGAACTATATTATTTTATCATATTTTTATAAAAAAATATTTTATAAATATTAAAATTATATTTAATATTTATTGCAAGTCTTATATCAACTGCTTTACTTTTTTTTTTTAAATTTCAAACTGCAAATAATTAAAGAAATTTTCTAATGTTTTTTTTTTTAATGTGTAATAACTATGTACGAGGTTTTTCCGAAAAGTAACCGTCCTGCAATTATTTCTCGCCGCCAGCGTTAGTTTGGTATACCAAAATTAAAGCTCAGGTCGGATACTTTTTGGACAGACCTCGTACTATATATTTAAATTTTATACGAATTCAAGTTACCGACAGACGTATTTAATCTTATGTAGACTCTGCAGATCGAGTCTCTATACCGCTTGCTCTATACTTCAAAAAATATTCAGAAATTAAATTTTAATAGTTAATGCCATTTATTGATATGTACTTTACTCTCTATATGCCTGTTAGGGTATACGAGTTCCGTTTGTTGTGCTTTTGCAATTGTGCCGCAATGCCGAAAGTCGCACACAAAAACTTTTGAGCGCAAAGTTTTCAACGGAAATTGTGCAGCTGTTTTGTGTGTGTGACGACAACGTAGACAACGGCGAGGACAGAGCCGAGGTGAGGGAAGTATAAGGAGAGCACTTGTTGGCCCTCAAACATTCAAAGATATAGAAATTTAGACATTGCAAGCGAACTTCTCGCTAGTTCTTGGGGGAGGCTCGAACAAAATCGTTGAAATTTTAATTCAATGGGAGAAGGCCGCTCGTTAGACTACCATGTGTGTGTGGGTGGGGGGGGGGGGAAGGGGGGTATATGTGTGTGCGTGCATTGCAGATACTCACATGTACGCGTCGTTATCGGGTCGACGGGCCCAACAACCTCATGTGCAGCCTCTCAATATGAATTTTCATGATTAAAGCGCGTGTCGCTCGCCTTTTTATCGCCCAAAGACAGGAGCATCGGGTGGGATGCTGCTCTCCCGCTCGGTTCGATGAGAATTTTCTTATAAATTATCGTTGGCAACAAATGTGTCCGCACAGCCATTGGCACGCATGCATAATAAAGTGATTTTAAAGGGAGCGTAAAATTTCCATTTGAGAGAGAAAAGCAAGGAGCAAGCAGCGGCGAGGGAAGCGAGCACTCAACTTTATTGGAATTGAAAGTTAGAGCCGGTCTGAAGACAGGGGAAAAGTGGTGTGGGGGGGGGGGAGGCACAATAATGTAGCTGCTGCTGGTACCACCACATGTGTCGGGCACAAGCTTTAAGAAGCGGTACTAGCCCGTTGCTTGCTTATTAACTGCCATTTACAAGTGTCAAAAGACAACAACAAAACGCGGCAAACACAACTGTCAGTAAGGAATCGACTCGACTCGACTGCTAGATACCATGCAGCTACAACTGCAGTTGCCAGCAGTATCTTTATATGGGAAGACTTCATTTAGATGGCAATAAAATATATGAACACAAGGCTAATGTACCCTAGAACCCAAGAATGGTATAAAAATATATTAAATGCAGCGCAAAAGCGGCAAGTCATAAACTGCTCATCAGTCTTGCTTGCAGCTCGCTTGCTCTACGCTTTGCTCCCGGCTCCGCGCTGCCTGTAATTATGCGCGTCGCAGAAACTTTGCTCTCACTATCACAACTCATTCTGCTGCTTATCCCGTTGTCATTGTCTCGCAGGAAGTGCCAAAGCGCCGCAGGACAGGGGGGAGTCTGCCCTCTGATAATGCAATTTCCGCGTTGCACGCTCTGCCCGTAGTTCAGTGTTTTGCAATGTTTCATTTGTTTCATTTCTGCCTCATTTTTCTTAAAGCGCCGACGGAGACAATCAACGCGCAGTACTGGTAGCTGTTGCTATTTATCTGCATAAAGTTAATTGAAAGCGTTTCCCCCGCTGTCTATGCGTGATGTGTCAACATCTTTCCCGAAAACTTGTGTCCACTTTTATGTCCATCTCATTCGTAGTCTTTATTACAAATTGGTTTCTGCACTCGCATGCGTTGCGTGCGCAATTTGCGCCGAGCCAAATGAATATGGAAGAGCAGTGGCATAAAAAACCAAAGAGAAAACACCAGAAAAGCACAGAAAAATACCATGAAAATACGCAAAAAAAAAAAAATACAGTGCACAGAGTGCTGGGCAGGGGCAAACCAGAGGTGCACGTGGTAAATCCAGGCGAAAACCTGCAAGCATTGTCGAGAAACGTGTTCACTCTGCACACGTTAACGAACTGAAATCGAAAGTTTAACTGCGGTCAACGTTGGCATTGTCATTCTGCTTGTTCGTCTGTCCCGCAAGTCTACAACCAGCCTCCCCCCAGCCCCCAGGCAGACACCCTGCCACGGTTGGCTGTCAGATTGAATGGTTTATGTGTGACACCTTTGACCGGTCGGGTCGAGTTGCCGGCGATATAAATTAAACTCGGTCGCAAGCACGTGCAACTTTAACTCTCACTGAACAGCAGTACGGCTAGATATAAAATATATATTTCTGCATTAAGTAGGTGTGGGAATATGAATGATATTATCGAGAAGTTTCCTCAGCTTGCAGTTTATTTAATTTCAAGTTTTATTCAAGGAAAAATAAAAATAAAATCAAAACAAATTATTTTAGCTGCAAATTAGAGATATAATCGCGCAGCTTCCATGATTTTATTTTAATTATTATATATCCAACAAAATATTATTATTGATTATGGTACTTTATAAATTTATAATTTATCGATTTATCAGCAAAATTTTATTTTAATTCGAAGCTTAAGAAAGTATTTATTAATAATGCAAACTTTAAAAATTTTAATTATATAATATAGATACGACCCTCGTACATAAACTTCAGAATTTCACTTACATATGTATATAATTATGTCTCGTGATTACTATAGCCTCTTAATTTATAATCTTGGCAACTCTCACAAAAATTTGCTTTAATTCCGAAGATGATTTATGCTTTTTTCTCTCAAAATGTTTCGCTTCAGCTGCATTAGCCCCTCGTGCCACTTCCACTCCAGCCATTCGCCCGTCTCGGGTTTGCTTTTATTTGCCCAGTAAAAGTCACGTGGCATTCATAATTCTTAAAACGATGCGAGCTGAAATTATGTCGCAATGCTAAGTGCACCCCGACACAGCGACAGCTGCTCGAGCCCGAGCGTCTCCCTCTATACTATATACCATAGTACCATAGCCCGGCTCTCTGTACGTGACCAGCATTTCGTCGCGCTGCAAAGTATGCTATGATTTTTGGACTCTCTTGCGCAATGGCGAATTGATTTCGCGCTGATTATGGAATTAAAACATATTTCTGATTCTCAGCTGCCCCGACAAACTTAAAACTTTAAGTGGCAAAGGTTGTTGCCGTACGTGACATTCGCCGGCTAGTCGAGTTTATCACATGACAAGTTGCCCACACACACGCACACTAAACTCGAGAAAAAAGAAAGCTTGAATAAAGCCTGAGAAGAACTACAAAGAAAGTTAACTACAAAAGCGCACTGCGAAAGTGAACTTGGATTACAAAGAGAAGGCAGGCAAAGGAGTGGAGCAGGGGCAGCCCGTAAAAACGCAGATAAATAACATTGAATGCGAAAATGCAGAGGAAAACGAAAACGAAAAATGAAAAAAATAAACAATACGCCTTTTGAAATGCTAAACGTGGCACACACACACACACACGCACAGCAGACATCTCCTCACACTCGCACTCTGTCACAGCTCGAGGCGCTCTTCACACGCTTCACACTGCGCCAGGACGCGCACAGAACTCGTGTGTTTTTATTAGCCTGGCCCTGCCCTGCCCTCCTCCCTTCCTTTGCTGTGCCTTCCCTTTGGCTTATCTTGTTACTCAGTGCCAAAAAACATTTATCTTGTCGTATTTATTTTGTAGCGCATTAATTTCGTTTCATGTTCGAAATGGGAATTGACTTATTTGCATTCCCTTTAATTTGTACGGTCAGTAGGAAGGAGAGAGAACTGAGAAGGGGTCGGAGTAGTGTAAAAAAAGGTCCAAGTTCTGTTCTCTGTTTTTTCTTTGCTACAGATGCCACAGGTGCTGGGAGTGTCAAAAAATTGTGATTGATGGGCTCAGATTCAGATTTGCCTACTTGGAAATATCAGAAACAGAAAATGATTGTTTCGCAGTGGAATCTGGAAAGAGTGGAGAATCTTAAAAAATATTGATAGGTCTTATTGGATAGAATAATTAAGAGACACACTTAAACAGCTTTAGTATACTGTTCAACTCAGAAAAAAATTTCTCTGCCTGTAAGCTCATTTCTTACTGAGAAAAGCCCCATAAAATAAAAAAAAATATCTTAGGTTACTTAAAAAAATTCGAATTGTATATAAAATAAGTTTAAGACCAACTTCTATTCTAACCGATTCCAAATTAACCAAACTGGCCAATCCTGCTTCAGTTTTAACTCGTTTTCTCCCCGCATAGAATCCATTTGAAAGCCAAAAACGTCGACATTAACACGACAATTGCAAATGAAGCTATTCGCTCGGTTCACATGACGTAACAACAGCCAAATGCATTTTTCATAAGGCAGACAGCGATAGATTCTCCCCTGCACACACACACACACATACCTTGCAGAGCACCGTCTGCACATACCTGTAGACGGCTATCGACACGGCTGACTGCCTCCCAGCCTGGTCGCCCGGCAGTCTGCAGCCGGCAGCCGGCAGCCCGCACTGACAATGGCCGAAAGCGAACAATGTCAACTGAAATTGCGATTGCGTTAAAACTCTATAAATACCAAAGTAACATGCAGCAACAGCAGCAACAACAACTACAGCAGGCGTAGGGCTTGCTGATACTGCAACAACACAATCTAATCCGGTTATTGCATTTTAAATGTGCCACAAGCTCTCATTTCGTTGTGCCCCACGGCGACGGAAGCGTCCGCAGGCCTGTGGCAGCTTCATGATTTGCCGTCAGGCTCTGTTTTAGCTGCTTTTTTTTTCTGCTCCAAGCAATTATGATCCAACGGCAATAGCCAAAAATGCCAATTTAGAATATAGACTTTCATTTTTATTTAGGGAAAAATTCTCTGCAAGTTAATTATTGATATTTATAGAGCACTTTATTTGGGGTGTAGTTATTGTGTAAAAAATCTGGGAGTAACTTAAAAAAAAGTATTATTATTATATTTACTATTATTATTATTATTATTATTACTATTATTATTATTTTTACTATTATTATTATTATTATTATTATTATTGATATTATTATTATTACTATTATTATTATTATTACTATTATAATTATTATAACTACTGCTATTATTATGCCTTTAGTAAAAATTTCATTTGAGTACAATTCCAAACTAATCGCCTAATCGCCAGTTTCCTTGCTGCTGATCACGAATATATAGTGCAAGGCGCCTGCTCTAATGCGCTGCACGTTCCTTGCCAAGCTCATAATACGCTTAGCTCAAATTAGAGCAAAGCAGTCTCTGTGTGGTTACACAAGGTGTCACACACTCTTACACACACCCTGAGGCGCTTATCTCCAGCTGGCAACTGGCAACAGGCACGAGGCGAGCCAACCACAAGCCGAACTCTTTGAAAAACTAATGCAATTTCACAGCATATTAAACAGGCAGAGTCGGGCAGGGCGAGTGACGGCAGCTGCAAGCTGCAAGTGCAACAGTTGCTACTGTTGTTGTTGCCACCGCAAATCGCAAACAAATTTCTCGCAAAGTTTGCCACAGCAGCAGCTGCTCGTTTGCCCGGACGGGCAAGGTGAAAAGCCAATCATAAGTGGATGCTCGAGTGAGTGTGAATGCGGATGGTAAGTGAGTGTTGCAGTGGCTGCGGGTGTGAGTGTGAGTGCCGGGTACTCATGAACTGTGCCGTCAGAATGGCTAATCAATTGCGCGCACTTTGCGCACAAATCAAATTACAAAACTTGCCACCTTCTTCCGTCTATTTTTTTTTCTCTCAGCGTTTGCACAAAAGTTTCTGGTCCGCGCAACTTTTGCTCAATTTGATTTCCAAACAAGGCAAATAAAATGGCAAAATCAGAGGAGGAAAAAAGGTAACGCAACTTTCGACTTTTCACCTGTACGCGGAGCCTTTCTCTGTTCTTTAGCCTGTCGTTAAACAAACTTATCCAATAAAAGTTTGTCAACATTGATTTAAAGCCGAGACGAGCGCATAGCTCAAACAAAAAGCGAGCGGCCCAGCCGCCCGGATTGAATGCGACTGTCAAAATGCTGCGATCCCTGATGGGCAAGGGATTTATGGGAGTCTTATAGAATTATCTTAATCTCATTTTTCAAACTTATACAATAACAATGATATGGGGGTAAAATTACAGGCTTTCAACGGGGGAGGTATAGCCCGAGGTATAGTCGAAGAAAATCCGACTGTCTGTTATATAATACTTCAAACTCTACCAAAAAATTCACTTAGAAGATATTTAAATTTTCATAAAGCATATTTTAATTATCATATCATTATATATCATATATCATATCATATATCATATCATATTCTATCATATTATATCAAATCTACCGTATATACAGTTTTATTTATTTATTTTTATTTTATTTTATTTTTATTCAAGATCTACTCTTACTTTACAGCTCTGTTGCAGCTTAAGCCTGATCTGTCAGCTAAATAGACTGCCCATTATACACTTAAGTCCACCTACCTCCTCTGCCTCTCTCCAAAGTCTTCACAAAAAGTGTTAAGTATGCTGCATAAGTAGGACTCATCCAGGCAACGAACAAAAGTTGCCAATGCAACTCGAAGCTGATTCCTTGCTCGCAGTTGTAGCTGTGGAGTTGCAGTCATAGTTATGTGGCAAGCTGCAGGAGCTGAGGCAGAAGCTGTAACTGTAGCTGCTGCTGCTGCTGCTGCTGCTACTGCACATCTACTTAATACTTTAATAGTTGCGGAAAGTTGGCCCGGCGAGCGGTCTTAAGTAGCTGTTACTTTGCTTGTTCAACTGTTTGTTTGTTTCTTCGCCGTTTCTCCCCGTGCTCTTCTCAGCTCGTTCCTGCTCTTCAGTTAGTGCTTAAAATAACTGTAAAACTGCCAACATAAATCTGGCCACAACATCTTTTATGTCCCGAAGTTAATGCTGATGCAACTAGAGCTCGCGCTATACGTGACTTCTCCTTCTCCCGGTGTGGACCTGGCTTTAAGACGAGATTAAAAAGTCGGCAGAACAAATGGCAAATTGACGCGTATCTGCGTATCTTTTGCATATTGAATAAAAAGTAAAATTGTGTTTGGCATATTAAGCGGAAAAGTCTCCCCCCCTTTGCTGGAAAATCGAAAGCAAATCGCCAGTCAAGTGGCCTGCTCCTCCTTCCCGCACTTTCAGCTGAAAAGTGATTTTTCTTGTTGGACTTTCGGCTTAGCGACACAGCAAATTCCTCAATTCCTCGACGTCTGCGATTTCGATAATAAGTTCGAGCAGAAGTTCAGCAGGCACAGGGCGTAAGGTCAGAGACGATTGATCGGAAATGGAATTAGGAAGCGATTGAGGGAGCAGGAGAAGGCTGTGCAGCCGACTGAGCCGGATGCCCATACTATTTCTTTGCCATTCTGACTGCAGGCGCTTAAAGAGCAAAGCATTCTCCTGTGCAGATCCCATAGATACTGTGCAACTATTACAACATTTATTACGGAAACTATTACGGCAACATTCCGCATACAAAATACACAATTAAATCAGGAAATGAGGCAAAGAAAAAACTTTGTAATTATTTTCAACTCAATTGACAATCGCATTTTTACGCGTGGCCCTGCGCCATTTAATACTGTTGACATTTCATTATTGTTGCAAAGTGTTTGCACGAAAATATTTTAAATAAATATTTGAAAATGCCACATATCGCCTCTTTCCTCTTCACGCTCAAATGCGCTGTAATTCAAGCTTAAAGCGAGTGGGACAGAGAAACCGCAATGTTTTGTCAAATACCAAAAATGCCCTACGCGACGTTTGTTGGCAGTGGGTGCCATGGGTGCCATGTGTGGGTGCCAATTGAAATCGGGTGGATATATAGTAGTGAAATATATATTTTGTATTTTTCACTGGACCCTACAGCTACTTGTTTATATTATTTATATATTACATCATCTATTTATATTTTTAATTATTTTTTATATAAATTAAATATAATATAACTTAAAATAGTTCTTGATATAAATAAATTCTTGGTAACAAATATATTTGACTGTGTTCTAATACGGTATTCGAATTATATATATAGTTTTCATAATTATTAAATATTTTTTTTAAATTTTAAATTATACTAAAATGATTTAAATTCCATTATTCTTTAGCCTAATCTTTGCTTATTCAAGCAAATGCTCCTAGAATTTACTCTATAAATATCTAAAAATAATAAATATAATTTACGGTATTTATAAAACAAAAATAAAAAATTTTTGGGAAGCTTCCCCTGATCGCAGCCGGTAGGATTCGAACCTACGCTCCCAGAGGGAATCTGATTTCTAGTCAGACGCCTTAACCGCTCGGCCACGACTGCTTGTAGTTCTGCCTATAAATAGTTCAACTTAAGCTACTAGACTACAACAACAACTAGGTCTATTTATAGCAACTTATAAAGCATACACATACATATATAATAAATATATCAATTTGTTGTTTGTTGATAAATACTTTTAATCAATTCCAAAAATAGATAACTTTGCCCAAGTGCTAGAGGTGCTATTCGTATCTGCCATCTTGTTTGCCTATCTATTTCCGCTACTCTACGCGCACACCTCGCTGCGCAAACACAACTATTTTCATAACTATAAATTTTATTAATTTGCAACATAGTTCAGCAGTGTCCATCGAATTTGCCCTCGCTAATGAGCCGAACGCAATGCAAATTGATAGCGCTTTCTGCGGCATGGAGGGGCATGACGAGTACTAGGCCAGAGAGAGCGGAGGCAGCGGGGAATTGGCTTAAGGGATTAGCATCATTATGCGCACTTTATTCGCTTTGCGGTACAGAATGTAATTTAATGTAATTGTTTTTAATTTTCATGCATTTATTATTCAACACTCGCAGCGCGTTTAGCGGGGGAGCCAGGGGGGCTGGAGCACCACTTGAGTGTCGTGAAAAGCTCATTTACTTTTCAGCACATAAATTAACAAACGCTCGGCCGCTCGACTATATTTGGCGGTAGCTCTGTCGACATCAACTTCAAAGCCAGCGGGACAACGTGGCGTATGCGCGATGCGCTAATGAGGCGGCAGGCGGCAGGCGTCGGCGTCGGCGTCGGCTCGGCTCCCTGCTGTAATTATGCAAATTTGTAATGAGTGTGAAATTTTATTTGCGAGCAACACGTACCTGTTCGACAGGGAGCAGCAGTCCGTTCCCTCAGCTCCCTCTGCGTACTGAGCACCATCATTGACTGCGGCTAATTCCATTTAGCAGCTTTTGCTCTGCAAATCTCATGCTCTCCCCACGCTCTGCTCGCTCCTGCTGCTCTCCTCTGACAAAGCCGGCTCATGCGAGAGATCCCGTTAACCGACTGCTGACGGCTTGCTCCGGCATTTGCTCTTTAGATTTATACGGATTTTGTCAAACAAAACATGAATCTGCACTTTTATGTGCGAGAAGCGAGCTGAAAGCCGATTTGACGCGCATGCCACGCGCCACGCTGCGTTTTGGCCTAATGCAGTACGAGGAAAGGAGTGTGGAGGGAGAAAGGAACGTGAGCGCTTACATATGCCAGCACATATGCTATTGGCTAGGGAATCAAGTGTACTTTAGAGGACAGACTACTGTTCAGCAACATATAGCAGTAATTCCACAGAACTCACATCAAATCGCAGGACAGCTATGGTAATTTCTAATAAAATATAAAGAAAGAACGCAAAGTCTTAGTCTTCAATCAATCAGTCAAGAAAACATACTAGTATTCTGTTCTTGGATTTTCAATTTTATATTACAGTTTATCGACTTCTGATTTTATTTATGAAGGTCAATCAATCAGTCAATCAAGAAAATACAAACTTGATCTTGGATTTTCAATGGTATATAACAGTTTATCGTTTTCTGATTTAATGTATGAAGATCAATCAATCAATCAAGAAAACATATTCTGATCTCGGATTTTCAATTTTATATTACAGTTTATCGACTTCTGATTTTATTTATGAAGATCAATCAATCAATCAATCAAGAAAACACATTCTGATCTTGCATTTTCAATTTTATTTAATAGTTTATCGATTTCTCATTTAATTTATTTAATTGCGCTATACTTGAATCCCCCCTTCAACGGGGATATTAATACCTAGATCGGATCTGGTAATTGGCAACGCGCTTGGTTGTTATCGAGTTAGTTGATTAACCGCAATCGGAGATAAATATGAAAAGCGCGAGAAATCGAATCGGTTTTCTGTGTCAATTTGCATTAAAATCAAATGGAATAAACAACAGGAGAGTGAGGAGACCAGAGCGCATAAATTGCAACTGTCTTTTTCAATTAATACAACTTCACACACATGTACACATATACACAGTTTCTCTCTCTCTCACACACACACACACATACAGAACTGCATCCGGTTACAGCACAGCGCGCGCTTTAAATGCAAATGCAGATTTTTAAGCCTGGCGGCAGCTTTTCCAACAAACAGATTGTAAACAAATAAATGCCGTTGGTAACAGACACACACACACACACAGTCACACACAGATACACACACACACACTTGCACGCAGGCCCATTGAGTGGTCACTGTGGCAATTTGCAGTTCAGGCTTCAGGATGTCGCCGGGGGCCTTCGCGCTGTGCGTTTGCCTTTCCATATTTTAACGCGTGGAATACCTATAGGAATACGAAATATATGCGATATAACATATATATATATAAGTACAATAAACAGTCGTGGAGAAAATAATATACGCTTCAATTTCTTGGGAACTTTCAGTTTTTCAATAATATAATTTAATTAATTAAAAAAAAAATGAAAAATAAAGTAAAGAGAAACTGAAAATACAATAAATATTAAATATTTAGGCCTAGGAAATATTGTAGAAAACTATTTCTTAATTATATTTTAGTTTCTGGCAATTTTACGATAATTCAATTTTAATTTAAAAATGTTTTCTTAAAATTCTTCGATTTTGTAAAATTGAGAAATCAAAAATCGAACGATCATTTGCCTGACTTTATTTTTTAACCATGACTGTATGTATTTTTATATCTACATCTGCCATATCAATGCCCGAGTGTATTTATATTTATGTAACGCATATGCGTGGTGAGGACTGCGAACTGAAGACAGAGAACTGTGGAGAGCAGTACGCGACGTTTTTCACACTTAAGTGGTTAAATTGGCTGTGATAAATTGTCGTGCAGTCAAAGTTGTTGCCACTGTTGCTCCGCGGGGGGTAGGGGGGGCGCTGGAGAAAAGGGCACCTTAAGTCCCATAAGCCATAGGGCTGTGAGTGCCAGCGAGTATTTATTCGCAGAAGTCTTCTAGCTCCTGCCTGCCTGCCTGCCTGCCTGCTGCTGACAGTAATCATAACCCACGCATCAGCTTGTATTATTAGAGCCATCTGACATATGACAACTGGGAGTTAATAAGCTGGGGAGTGTAGTAAAGGGGGCGTTAGCTTACTCTGACAAAAGTCAATGACATAATGGAGGGCGTGGCGGTAATTGTGTCTGTGCCTGTGCATGATGGCAACCTTTTAGCCACAAATGAAATGTCTAGCCGAAACGTAGTTAGTCGCGTTAGTCGAGTAGCCGAAGAGGATGTCTCGGGCGACTGACTCGCAGTTCGTCTTGATTATCCTCAATCAGAACTTGCTTCAATTAGAGCCAGTCAGCGCAGTCAGTCTCTGACATAGCTGAGAACGAAGCTGCAGCAACGCCGCGCTTATCGCACCATTGATATCAGTCCGAGCGCTGATGTGCATATCATTTTTATGGGCATTTCATGCAAAATGCTTCCTGTCGCCAACGACAGACAGGCGCAGCGCAGTGCAATAGGATGTTGTTGATTGGGTATCGGCTGGGTCGAACGACAGGTGCGCTATGCGAAGGTTGAGAGAGAAACCGAAAGTGTTGTGAAATGGTGAAGCGGAAGCCAGAAAATATAAGAGCAACTTAATTTAAAGGAATATAAAAACTGTATTAATATATACATAATTATAATATCTTGAAGTTCTTGTTAGATTGATACACAAATGGGTTTTAATAGACATATACACATAAATTATTAACATTGCTAATGCCTCGGAAATGAATTATTTTGAAAGAGGTTTTTTACATATTTTTGTATGTAACTTAAATTGTAGCATAAATTATTCATACAGATTATGTAGTTATTATACAGTGTAATATTAAGTTTTTCCAATTTAATTTTATGGAAAATTCGTCTATTATATTAAATTTGTTAAGACTCTTTTTTTTTTCTTTTAATTTTTTTTTTATGTTGGTAATGCATATAAATTTTCAATAAAATAGTTTTTTAAGATTAAATATAAATACATATTTTTGATTATTCATATATTATTCATATATACTATATATATATTTATTTATTTATATATATATATATAAACCATTTTAAACAGGGTGCATTATAGATTTATGTACATAATATAAAGGTATATAGTATTTTATTATTTTCTAGTTTCTCAACATTAAATATTTTTTTACTCAGCTCTGCAGCGTATTGCTGAGTTCTGTATGGTCAACCAAAGCTTGCTAGCAGCCTTTTTGCTTGTTTGTCTTTTGCTGTCTCTAACTTGCCGACTGACCGACTGCATTTGCAATTTATAAGCGCGTATGCGTGTATGTATGTATTATGTGTGTGCAGATATGCATGTGTGTATCTAGTATCTGCGGCTTTTTTGTGCACTTGTAGCTACAAGCTTTTTTTTTGAGGCAGCGCTGACTTTGTCAATGTTGTGCGCCTTGTTGTTGTTTTCCTATGTGTGTGTGTATGTGTGTGTGCGTGATATGCTTGCCAGCCAAAAGGGAAACAATGGAAATGCAAATTGTTTTTATGTCTTTGTTTTTAATTTTTGCCAGGCAACACGTTGTGGCCACGTTTGCAGTTGCAACTGTGTGTGTGTGTGTGTGTTTGTATCTGTGTGAGATTCGGCAGGCCTTTGAAAGGATTTGCGTTCTAGTACCGTTTGCCGTTTGCTTTTTCTACGCTTTCACTCAGCGGAGCTGGAACAGGGGCAACAATAGGACTGGTCAGGCTTCTGCAGTGTTGTTCGCTTAGTTTTCATTGTCGTCGCTGTCGCAGTCGCTGCGCTTTTTGTTAATTTGCATGCGAAGCGAAGTGACTAGCTGTAGACGCTGTTCCCCCTCCGCGAAGTGACCCCCTCCCGTTCTCACACTCACACTGGTACTACACTCCCCCTCTTCACTCTCCCGCTTCCCCTGCCACCGCGTCTCGCCCAGTTGCTCCTGACATTGACGTATGAATTTCAATGCATAAGAGTGTCGCATGTTAATGTATATGAATATGTATGTATGTGTGTGTGCATGTATTTGTCTATGTGTTTGTATGCATACGTGTATGTAATAAAAGCATGTATTGCATGTTCTTGTGTATTTATGTGCACTGCGGACTGCAGTACAATAGCTTAAATACAACAGCAAAAACTAAAAAAGTTTTATTTGATTTAATTTATTTAATATCATATATTATATATTATTTAAATTATTTTATTTTTAATTATATTTAATTTTATTTTTGTTTAAGGAAATACATTGGTTTTTTATAAAAACAAATATTGTTTTAATAGATATTAACCTTCTCAAATAATATGATAAATTTAAACAAATATAGAAAGCTACTGTCGAGTGTACGCGACCTTTACATAAATTTTCACAAAGTTAATATACAACTTTTTAGACTTTGTTGTTAGCTTTAATATGAATACTAAAAATACTTGGTATTGTAAAAATTACAGACATGGCTTGGCGCATTTTCAACACAACTCAAGGCAATATTTATGGCCTAACCTTGAAGTCTACCTAAAATTGCAGCCGAAAACCTTGAAATCTCTGTAAGGCATGTGTGCATGTATTTGTATTAGCAGCATGTCTGTGTGCTCTATAAATATGTACACATATTCATGGCCAACTGGGGGTTCAACCACCCACAGAATCTGTCCGTCCGGCCGGGCGTACATACCTTCCTTCATTAGCTGCCATTAGCCACCGCAGAGAGCACTGTGAAATGTGCATCACACGGCATTCACACGGCATTAAATCGTGCAGAACGAAGCCATCCACGAGGCACCTTAAATTGGCCGAGCCTGCTTAACGGCCGGACACAGCTCCGAGCCCGAGTGCTGCTCCAGTTCCAGCGCCAGGTCGGTGCGTGTTTGTGTCATTAAAGTTTCATCATTGCCGCAAAATGAAAATAGCAACTGCCGAGAGTAGCAGCAACAACAACAACAGCAGCAACAACAACATTAGCAACCTCTCAAATCCCAAAGCCCCCGCGGGCAGCTGCTGACCCAAGCAGCCGATGGGCGACAGGGGAAGGCAGGGGAAGAGCCATTGTCTCTGCTGATATTGTCATTACATGCTTCAAGGATATTTCTCTGTGGCGTAACCAAGGCAAATGTACTTTTGACAGTCCGACAGACAGTCTCTTCCAAAAGGGTTGACCTCAATCGCCGCACACAGCCGCACGCACACTCCAAACTTTGAGCAGCGCAAAAGATTTGAATTTGTTGCTCGGAACAGCAACAGCTGCCACATGACAATGCCCCAGGCCCGAGGGAACTCCCCGAACTCCTGCTGAACTGCCCAAATTGGTGGGTTTAGCTCGTAATACAGCCATGCTCAGCGCCATATGTGTTAGTTAAGTGTTTAAATATTTATCAATGTGTGCGAGCCAATCTTCAATTGGAAGCTTCATGTCAAACTATGTGCATAGATTGCCGGACTGCGTCGGGATTAAGCTGGGCCATATTTTATAATTAAATAAAAATTATATAATTATTATATTTTATAATTATATAAAAAATATAATTTTATAGTATAGTAAATAATATAAAAATAAAATAAAAATGATTGATATATCTTTATATTTTCTACCAGTTTATTTTATCAAAATTCTTCTTATTTTATTCTATTTCATTTAATTGCTTATTGCGTTTATAATAATTTTCAAAAATTCCACATAGTTGCATACAAATTTTAAATCTTATTTTAATTATATTGTTTTTCGCTATAAATATAAATATATTAATATAATAATAAAATATATGTATAAATGATTGATTTATTTTGTTAAAACTTTGCTTATTTTATTCTATTTCATTTAATTGCTTATTGCTTATATACAAATTTTTAAAACTCCACACATACTAATATCCTTTTTTTTTTTATTTTATAGCTCTTTGCTTTAATTGAAATAATATTATTAGCGAAACTCTCTAATTGAAATGTTGCCAACGCGCGCAAATGTTGCCAAGCAAATGTTGCTAGCAACAAACTGTGGAACGTAAGTGACTTCACAGCGCTTCAATTGATTGCAATTGATTGGTTATGAACTCTATTCGAATTGATAAACCAAATATACATATAACATTTCAAATAAATACTATAGAATATAGTAGTAATTCAATAGCAATATAGCCACACAGAAAAGGTTCCATGGGATACAAAAATAAAGCTCCGACTGCTACAAAGCAATACAAATAAAAACTGAAAGTTGAAAAGGTTTCACAGATAAATGCCACACAAAATTTCGCAAATAACATTGAACTGGTTTTGTGTTTACTTTTTAGCTTAATATACAACTTAAACATGCACCTTTTCAAATGTAGACCCCAATTAGCAGTGCTACTCAATCTAATCAGTCAAGCTATTAATATATATAGATTTGCATTTGCAACAATCGAGTGTATCTTTATTGAACCGTAAAGAACTCGAGATTAGCCGAATCGAGCAGGCTATAAGCAGCGACTTACCAATGCCCGCGGCCCGCGATTAGCATACTCGACTGGGGGCCAGATGCCGGCAGGTATTTGGCCCAGTACACAAGATGATCTTGGCCAGCATATTCGTTTGCTTCTGTCTCGCCTCGGCCTTCCATTACTTTCGCACTCGCAGGCAGCGGCGGCTGGTGGCGAACCTTAAGGGGCCCTTCGCCTGGCCCCTGCTGGGCGCCATGCACAAGATCGTGCTGCTCACACAGAAGAGTGAGTGCCCCCCTCTCCATCTCTCTCTCTCTGCTTGTGTTGACTGACTTGAGCAGATTTCTTCCAGCACAGCGCCAGTTATCTGCGCAAGTATGGCGCGCTGAGCCGCTGCTGGATCTTCCACAGACTCTTCATACCGGTGGCAGATCTGGAGTTCGCATCGCAGTTGCTGCTCTGCCCGAAGAGTCAGGCAACGGGCCACGAGCTGATGCAGTGCTGGCTGGGCGGCAATGTGCTCACCTGCCAGCCGCAGCACTGGCAGCAGCGGCACCAGCTGCTGGCTTCGTTCTTCAAGCTGGACAATATGCTGCAGCTGAAGCAATTGCTTCGACAGCAGGCGGAGCAGCTGAAAGCGGAGCTGAAGCAGCAGGCTGAAGGTCGCAAGGTCTGTGATGCGTGGCAGCTTGTCTCTGCGCATCTGCTGGACACGATGCTGCTCATCGACTGTGGCGTGCATGCCAGTCAGGAGTATAAACAGGCATTCGCTGAGTAAGTTACAGGGTATTCTGCAGTTAAAATACTAACAGAGTTCTCTTATATATTCGCTTAGCGGCTTAAAGATTATATATAATAATATAGATAATAATGTACTGCAAAGTATGAGCTTATCTCAGTATCCCTACTGGTTTCAGTATCATAAAAGCACATTAAAGCTTGCCGAAGCAAAAGCTTAACTGATTGAAACCTAATACTCTATCGTTAGTTGCAGCTTTAGAAAGCTTCTTCAGTTGAATCAATTTTAAACAGCTTAAAGCTTCAAGGCACATGCAATCCTAAAGGAAACAAAGATTTCAAGCTCTAGAAGTAACTCAAAGGAAGCAAAACTATAGAAATAAACTAAAAATAAGCTAAGAAAGCTTGCTGAAGCAAAAGCTTAACTGATTAAAGCACAAAACTCGTGCATTAGTTGCAGCTTTCGAAAGCTTCATCAGCAGAATTAACTATAAACAGCTTAAAGCTTCAAGGCACTTGTAATCTTAAAATAAACGGAGATTTAAAGCTCTAGAAGTAATTTAAGGCAAGCGAAACAATGGTATATAATTAGTTTAGGCTTAAGCTTAATCAAGTTAAATCTAAAATCTCCTAATTAGAAAAATATAAATTGTTTAAGCTTATTAGGGAAAGCTTTACGCTCAAAGAGAATATTTTCTTAAAAATTGCAAATTACAGATTAACCGAACTCTATCGCCAGCGCTTTCTGAGCATCAAATCGGCGAATCGCTTCACCTTTTGGCTGGGATCCCCGCTAATGCGACTGCGTCAACAGAAACTAATCAAGCGCCTCAACCATGCGAACAAACTGTTGCTGGCAGAGCGTAGGCAACGGCAGCAGAATGCAACCAATGATCAGCTAAAGAGCGAAGGCATTCAGATAGAGCACCATGAAGATCGACCCAAGCTGCTGCATGCATCGCTGCTCGACGAGCTCTTGGCTAGCGATACCTTGACGGATGAGGAAGTCTGCGCTGAGCTGAACAGCTGCAACTATTTGGGATACCTGCTGTGCTCCACGACGCTCTGCTTCGCTATGGTACTGATCGCCAGGCATCCCTCAGTGCAGCAGCGTTGTCTGGACGAGCTGCAGGCGGCTGGCAGTGAGCAGGAGTGGAAACTGGATGCTCTACCCTATTTGGAGGCAGTGCTGCAAGAGACGCTGCGACTTCAGCCACCTCAGCTGATCGTGGGGCGTCAGCTGAGCCAGGACTTTGACTACAGTAAGTGGCATATGCAAGTGGATTTTCACTGTGATTGCATTCTCATCTCTCTAGCTCACTCTCTGGTGGGAGCTGGCACACTGCCGGCTGGCGCGGAGATCTACATCAATCTCTACGAGCTGCAGCGCAGTGAGCAGCACTACGGCCCCAGGGCCGGGCACTTTGAGCCAGAACGCTTTCTGGTCGAAGCACCGAACCTGCTAAGCTTCGGCCTGGGTCCACGCAGCTGTCCTGCGCGCCAGTTCAGTCTGCTGCTGCTTAAGTCGCTGCTGGCAACGCTCCTACGCCACTACGAGCTGCTGCCCTACGGCGATGCAGTGCGTCCGAATCTGCGCCTGGCGCCGAGCTCATGCAATGGCTTTCAGTTAGCACTGAGACAGAGAGTATAAGAGACCTTTGAGATATAAGACACATGTAAGATATATTGTATATATAAATATATATATTTTTGTATAGCTAGAGAACCGGAACTTGCGCAAAAATACAAAAAATTAGGTTTCGAGTATTGCCTTGGGTCATTTGCATAGATAATACTCTAAAATTTGAACTACTTTTGAACGTCTGTCTGTCTGTCTGTCAGTCACTTCAGGCGCTTGACCGCTTGCGCATGCCCAGCTGGAAGCCATTGTCCGATCGCAGCACAATATTGAGCACAGGCTTGACGGGCTCACCGAGTGGCAGCAGCTCGTAGGCGCGCACGATCTTCACCAGCATCATCTTCATCTCCAGCTGGGCGAACTTCTGCCCAACGCAGTTGCGCGGCCCCGCACTGAAGGGCACATACGCGAAGTTGGCCAAGCGCTCGCCGCTCGCATGACGCTCAGGCTTGAAGAGCAAAGGCTCGGGGAAGATCTCCGGGTTGTTCTGGGTACCAATGATGCCCATGAGCACTTCAGTGCCGGCGGGTATGACACCAGCTCCCAATTTGGAGTGATCTGCAAGAAGAGAGCTTGCTTAACTAAAGCTCCACAGCAGGATTACCGATCGCAGGCAACTCTACTCACTGTACTTGAAGTCCGACTGGAGCTTGCGTCCGACCAGCGGAACGGGCGGATGCATGCGCAGCGATTCCTTCATCACGCACTCCAAATACTTCATCTCGTTGAGATCGCGCGAGGTTACCGCTCGACTGCGATCGCTGCCGATCACTTGCAGTATCTCGGCCAGCAGTTGGGCCTGCACCTCGGCATGCCGGGAGATCTCCCACAGGCAGAAGGAGACGGCGCTCGTCGTCGTGTCGTGGCCCTCGAACATGAAGGTGTCCACCTCCTCGCGGATCTCATCGTTGCGCAGCGGTCGACCCTCCACAGTGGCCTGCAGCAGTACATCCAGCAGTGCCATGCGACGCTTGGTGCCCACATCGTTGCTGGACTCCACGCTGTGGTCCTGCTTCTTGTGCTCCTCCTCGAGCGCCTGACGACGCTGCTCGATCACCTTGATGGTGAAGTCGTGCATGGTGCGTATGAGCTTCATCTGTCGTAGCTTGAGAAAGGGGCGTGTCAGCGTGAAGAGAAACTCGTTCTGCAGGTAGACGGACATGAAGCGCCAGGCCAGCAGCTCAGTGCATCTTAGGGAAGAGACTAAGCATTAGTATATCTGCTATCGATCTGTAGCAACTCTCTACACACTCATTGACTGCCGCAGCGTAGGGCGTACTCTCGGCCTGCTGAGCATTGACTTTGGTGCCCATCGCCGTCTCAGCGATGATGTCGAGCGCAGCCAGACAGATGAAGGGACCCACATCGAAGACACTGACGCCATCGGCCTTTTGCTCCAAACGATCCACGCAGATGTTCGACTGCAGATCGAAGACCTCGACGAACTGCTCGAGGATAGAGAAGTGAAACGTCGGCGTGATGATCTTGCGCCTTTGATGCCAAACTTTGCCATCGCTGAGGAGCAACCCATTTCCGAGCCATTGGCCCAGTATTTTGTACACCTGATGCTTGACCAGGTGATCTTGAGTGGTGAGCATCTGCTCGTTGAACTCCAGATCGCTGCTCAAGATCAGCAGGCGATCGAACACCCAAACGCGCTGCAATGTGCCCGTTTTCTCCACCTGGCGACGACTCTCCTCGATGAAACCTGCCAGATAAGTGAAGTAGATAAGCAGGGAGTAAAGAGTTAATGCTAATCTGGCGACTTCCTGCGATAAACAATCTAGCTGGAATTTGTGCATGGTGATTGAAAGTGCAATTGTGCTAATTATCTACCGATTACGGTGGGTCCGAGCTGAGCTAAGGTTCAAATTTGCACGGGAAAAGTTAACACTAATACGACAGAAATACGTATGTATGTAGCTATAACCATATTGTGGAGCTTTTGTAATCTCATTCTGCTTCCAGACAACTTGAGAGATCTGTATTAAGATTACTTCATCAGCAAAATTTTAAATCGCAACACGCTTACTTCTTCTTTAGTAGAAATAATATATATCATATATAATATTTTAAATTAAATGTTCTAGGTAGCACATAGTTTTATATATTCTCGTTCAATCAGGTTCAATCGCTGTACTTTATATTGGATTTATATATTATTTTATATTATATGTTTATTCTTAAGCAGGCTAATCACTTTCTTCGAACTTCTTATCTCTAAATCTTAAGCTATTGTGTTTTTTATAACGTTTTGTTTGGACTCAACGATGATGTAAGCACAGATCGACTTATTGACGACAGTATATATAAACTGTATAATAAAATATATAAATATACATGCATTTTTTATGAATCTATTCTTGATTAAGCCGATTTTCAAGGTGTAGCTACTCAAGCTACTCAATTTACGCGCTTTGTTTGAATATTAATATTATATACATATAAATATATAATATGGTAAGTATTATGTCAAATGCACGAATAACTACATGAAACCACAATAACACGTCACGGAAACTCGATATCTTCAGAATTTTTAATAAGCGTAAGAATCGATTGCAAAAAGAAACAGACGAGAAGTCGCTCCAATATAATGCAAACGTACAGTGAAACCAGCTCGCAGTTCAAGCCAAAGCGAACGTTGTCATTAGCGAAAATATGCTCGAACCGCTGTTGCTGCTACTCTAATTAAATGCAATATCGCGGTAGATTAACTACGGAACAAGGCCAAACAAACACGCCCTCACAACACTTTGCACATAATCCGGACCGATATATATGCCTGTACCGTACGTACTTTTCGGCGTTAACTTGACCATCAGGTGCAGCGCCCCAATAACCGGCGGGCAGAGTGGTCCTGGTAGATTGGCGACCGCCGCGCGACGCGCTCGCTGGCGCCAATGGAAGAGGCAGCCGGCTGTCAGCAGAAACACGACTATTGCGATCAGCAGCATTTTGCATTCTGAAATGTAGCTAAAGTTAAAGCTCTGATCACCACAGCAGCAGCAGCAGCAGCAGAAATTATCTAATCGCTTGCACTGCGAACGCAGGCGTACCGAATTGATAACGCTTGAGTAGTCGGCTAATCGGCCGATTAGCGTGCCAGAGCGTGTTGGAGCATGTTTGAGCGTGTTAATTATTTGCATTCGACTCGCCGGCGCATTCCGGTTGCCCTTTTCAACGGGGTAGCTCGACTTTTTTTTTAAGTAATTTCCGCCAGAGACACTCGAGCGGAAATTAAAACACGAACAGCTGCAGGGCTGAGCTAAATGGACAGTCGGATGGATGGATGGATGCCTGCCTGAGACTGAGTTCCAGTCAGGGTTCCAGGCAGAGTGCCCGAGATGGCCCCCAAAAAAACTAATTAACAGTTGCTTCCTGCGACGGGCCAAGAAACTTTGACTCTATCTCTCTCTCGCCCGCTCTCTCTCTCTCCCGCTGTAATGGCCTTTTATTTGATTATATGTATTCACGTGCATAGTACTCATATTATTCACAGTGCTCGCATTATTTGTGTTATTTTTATTGCTTTTATTATTTTCAATTTTGTTGTGAGTCGGCCATCGTCTGGCTGCCTGCCTGCCTGGCTGATGTGCATTTTCAATTTTCGCAATGACTGTTATAAATAACGCGTCAGACTGTCGAAAAAGATTTTCCACATTAATTTTGTGCATATTAAAAATGCAATTTGTTGCGTTAATTGCAGCAGCATGCGAAATGTATCAGACAATGCGACTGATAGCAGCACCAGCAGCAGGTTCCCCCTGCTGCTACAGTTGGAGTTCGACTCGCAGTCGGACTCTGAGTTCGAGCCAGAGTCGAAAAGGGGTTCAAGTCACGTTGATAACGGGTGAGCGCGCGCACGCGGCGTATGCGTAATGCGAGTGTCTGATTGTCTGACTGCAACGAAAGGGGGCATCGGAGTATCGGAGTGTGGGTGAGTGTATCGGAGTGTGGGTGAGTGTATCGGAGTGTGTGTGCGTGTGTGTGCGTGAGTGTGAGTGCAGTGAACCACGTGAGCAATGCAATCCTTCGTTCCTCAACCGAGTGCCGGGACCCCGGGGGATTTATTTAAAATATTTTAAAATACGAGACAACTGATATTCGGGCTGAAGCGTCGGGCCTTCGAAATTGATACAAATGGAAAGCGGAGAGAGCGGCCAAAATGGTCAGAGCGGACAGCTCAGCAGCTTCCATGGTCTTTAAACTGCAGTTGAAGCGCGGGCTTAAAGCGAGAAAGCTTAATGTAGTTTTCAATATTTTATTAAAAAATTTATTTAATATAATTATTATTTCTTTTTTACTATTTTCAAATGAAACTTTATTAATTTTTGTATTTTTATAATTTGTTTCTTTTCATTTGAATAATTATAATTTCATTTAATCAGATACATCAAAATTATATTAAATATATTTTGTGTCACTTTTATTTAGTCAGATTTATCAATATTATATTAACAAAACTCTATATAACAAACTATATTTTATATCGTTTTTATTAATTATTTTATTATATATATTTCCCAACCTCCCAACCTTTGCCAGTCATTTATGCACAATATCGCTTTGAATAAATCCCACTGCTTGGGCTAATTGAGTTACCGCTGCCCTTGGCACAACTCCAGACCGCGTGGAACTGCGGGAATAAAAGCAGCAACTCTCTCGGCCCACTAACCGTTATGGCTTCTAGTTCCATATCTCTATTTCTCTACTTTTATCTCGTTTTGCGGCTGCTGCCATTTTGTTGCGGTTTAAAAAGCCATTAAAAAATGTAATTATGTTGATAAATACGTCTTAGCGGGCATTTTGCATTTTTATTTTGCCAACTTCCTTTTGACAGCGCGCCCAGCAGCGTGAGGAGGAGCAGGGGGCAGAGATGAGGCTACTGCCATTGCCACTCAACTTTGGCCGCAACAGCAAAACAACACTGCAGAAACACCAGGAACACAAGCAACTAAAACAACAACAGCAACTACAACGAGGGCAGCCGCAGCAGCTCGGACTTTCCTTCATTTTTTTCCACCAACTTTTTAGCAAGAATTTACTTGGCTCACGGCGGGGCAAATATTTTATCATTGTGCCTGCTCGCAGTCAAGTGGCGAACAGCAGGGCAACCGCAGCAGCCCAGGAAGCAGTAGCAGGAGACGCAGCCGCAGCCGGACTGAGCCGGAGCTGAAGCTGAAGCTGCAGCTGACGCTGGAGCCATTGCCGGAGGCAGCTGCTGCTGCTGGCAACGCAGCTCAACGCCGTCGACTGTTGCATTTAAGCGCTATTTACGAGCGCGTTTGCAGCTCGACTTTTTATACCCAGTAGCAAGGGTAGCAGGAGTATTATAAGCCTATGGTAATTGCTAGGGAAGGGGCAGCAAAAAGAGTTATATACATATATATGTATTTTGTTTATCAGTTTTTACTATCGAGTTGATCAGACCTTGTCCGTCTGTCTGTCCTGTCAGTTGCATAGTCTGTCCGTATTGATTTTTAGCTGTCATTCTGTATGTCTGTCTTTGAATCTGTATGAAAATCTGTTCACATATCCGTTGTTCTGTCTGTCATTCTGTCAGATAACAGTCTGTCTAACTATCTGGCTGCCTGCCTGATGTTTGTCCGCCTGACTGTCTATCTGCTTGTCCGTTAGCATAAAAAATCCAAGATACAGCGAAAAACATTCTCCAAGTTGAATTTGAAATTTTAATACCACACTCATGACTTCAGCAAATGTTTATAAGTATTATTTATAAAGTATTATATATAATATTTGTTTAGTTTTTAGAAGTGATACTGGGTATTTGGCAGTCGAGTCTTGCACCTCACCGCAGCCTTTTCTACTTTTTCAATTTGTTGCACACCATTTTCTAAGGCGAAAATTAGTTTGGACAGTTTTGCGTGCGGCCAGAGAGACTAGTGCTGTATGCCAGTGCCCATACCTTTCCCAGTTAAATTCCAAGTTCCATTACTCTGTCCGATCCATTCCAGTGATTGCCCTCTAATGGAGCCATCACTTATGCAGCCTGAAATTGACTTTTTCTAGTTCTTCGCTCACTCGAGTTAATGAGCTAGCAAAAATCAGATTTCAATTTATAGATTATATTGAGGGTCCTCAATGGCCGGCAGGATGTGCATAATTTATAACGAGCGAGAAAAAATCCGATTAGTTCACTTGACTTCGTCCGCTTCTCCAGCTCCAGCTCCAGCTGCGGGGGCATCGCCCACTTGCCAGGCGAGTCACGTAGCATTCGTGTCCGATTTTTAAGTTTGCACTACACAAATCACGTAACCCGCCCATTTCCAGCTACAGCAATAGAGAGAGGGGGTAGGGCGCTTGCTCTGGAACTGCTGAAGAAGCTGCTGGGGGCCCCGAGTGCTGTGTGTGGTATTAATACAACAAGCAGCTAATGGGCTACTCGAGGCTATTTGTAGTGTGCACTTTGTGTGGACTTTTATGATTTGTTTATCCAGCAGCAGCAGCGGAACGTGAGCGGCAAACTGAGCTCGGACCGGCAGAAAGGCAGGGTTGCTGCTATTACAGGATCTAAAACTATTATGGTTTTCAAATGCTACGCAAGAAAAAGACATCAAAAAGAAGAGTGGTTCAATTATTTGCTTACTTATGCTGCGGGCAGAGAGTTGAAGGCTTTATTTACATACATATAACTTGTTTATATCGGTTTGAGTTAGAGAGTTTCAAACTTGCGTATTGGCGGCACTATTTTTCAAATTGCATTGCAAACGGACAAGATATTATCGAGCTACAGAGAAAAATATAGAATCTTATTTGATTATAGAGCGTGAAGATATTGACATTCAGAGTGTAGAGTCGAAAACTATCAGCTTCCTTAACTGTTACCCTATTATTTGTTTTTTCTAGAGCAGAAAGGATAATTTGAAAGTTAAAAATATCTTTCATATCTACATTAACTTTATAATTTCAAGTTGGATATGCAAGCTTAGTATATTATCAAACGGCATATCAAATTTTAGCAAAGTTGATAAAGGTAGCTTTGAGTTACAGTGAAAATAGCCAGAACTGTCTATAACACAAGTTTTTGAGAGCTTGACAGCGCTTAGATGTGTTTCGCTGTTAATATGGGAGTTTGAAAAGGTCTATAAGCTATGTACAGGGTATACTTAGCACGGTTAAGTTCTCTATGTACAGGGTATACTTACACGGTTAAATTCTCTATGTACAGGGTATACTTAGTTACATTTTTTTTCAGTATATTAAATGTCTCTTTAAATGTGGGAGTACGAAGTAGGCCAATTAAGTTATGTACAGGGTACATTTAGCACAGTTCAATATCCTATTTACAGGGTATACTCAGCGCAGTAACATTCCTTTTTTCAGAATATTTAATGTTTATTCACTTTAAAAGTAGATGTACGAACTAGGCCAATTAAGCTATGCACAGGGTATACCTACCACGGTTTAGTTCTCTATGTAGAGGGTATTACTCAGCGCAGTTACATTTTTTTTCAGTATATTAAATGGTTTTCTCTGCTAATGTGGAAATACGAATTAGGCCAATTAAGCTGTGTATACTCAGCTCAGCTCTATTTACAGGGTATACTCAGCACAATTAAATTCTTTTTTTTAGTATATTTATTTGTAAAGATTTACAACTTTAAATTGAAACCTCTTAAAACTATGACGATTAAGAGCATGAATGGTGGACCTCGGTAGAGACCTGAGCGTATTAAAAGCCCCAGTGGGTGCCGAAGCCGTCAAAGCTCATGTGGGAGACGCTCTCCGCCGGCGAGTAGTGCACCACGGCGGGCTGCTGGTGGCTGGCGTAGGCGGCGTGGGCCACAGGAGCGGCATGGGAGTAGACTGCAGCGGGCTGAGTGTGCACCACGGCGGGCTGAGCGTGCACCACGGCGGGCTGATGCTGAGCGTAGGCTGGCTGATGCTCAGTATAGACTGCAGCGGGCTGATGCTGTGCGTAGACTTGGTGCAGCTGCGCTGCAGGAGCTACCACCGCAGCTGGAGCGGCATAGGCGGGCTGATAGACATTGTTGCTGATGCGTGTGTCCTGCTTGTGCACCTGCGAGTAGGGCGTGGCCACAGACTTGGCATAGTGCGAGACGGTGCCGTCGTAGCTCCTAAGCACATTCTGCTGCGTGTGGGCAACCGCGTGCTCATCGGCCGCATAGCTGAGCGCCGGCTGAGCAATGATGCCGGCCCAAGCGGGCTGCGAGAGCAGCAGCAGCACGAAGACCGCACCGATTGCCAGAGGAAGTTGCTGCTGTTGCTGGGCCATGTCGAAGCTGTGGAGGAACTCGATCAACTGTTGCCATTTGCAGCCGTTGCCGTGGCTTATAAGCCACGCAGCTGCCCCGGCCAATTACTCATAGCTTGGCCCAATTATGCCGCTGTACCCGTGCCCACCCGCCCGCAGCGCGTTTCGACTAATGCGATTGGGTTTTGCGTGACTTTCATAAATCCATTTCTATCTGGAGATCGTGGCAAATCAATTTACCACTGCCAGACGCCAAGTGACAGCCAATAGAGGGCGTGTCACCCGTGCCTGTGCGTGCCCCACACTTCATGTTGCATAACAGCAATTGCCCGAGCCGGTCTTGAGGTCGCCGCACTTGCTGCTTGCTGCTCTCTGCTCTCAGTCGCGCCCCCGCCATGGCCCCTGCTCCACATACGCGGCGGCCGCTGAAGTGCCCTCAAGCGCAGGGCCTGACGCCGAATTGAAGCGCCGAGAAGAGTAGAGCAACCAGCCGAAATTTATGGCCCATCGGAGATGCATTAAAGATGGCAAATTGTTAATGCATCGCGGGCTGTAACTCTTCAACTGCTCCAGCTGCTCGCAATAGTCTTGGCAGGCGGCGTGGATGAGGGTACTCAGCGAGTAGAGTACTCTCGACTGCGAATGCCAGCTGAGGATCTCAAGAGCTGTAGTATCGGCAGGGAAGGAAAGAGAATTGCTTCACTGCTGGCAAGAAAAGGTCAAGGAACTACGTAAAGTACTACTAAATGTGTCAATCGAATATGTTTATATATACATATATTTATTATAATATATAATAATATTTATAATAATTCATAATAGGTATATCTAATAAGAATGGTTTTGCAAAAGAGCTCATGGACAGTGCAGTACATATTTAGGAGTTTTAAGATGAAAGAATTTATCATATAATACTTGAACTAATACTTTAAGATTACAGACTATCAGAGGATTTTGCCTAGTAAGTTACACTAGTTTCTTTAGATTTTAGAAAAAGGATAGTTCTGAAAAGTCTTGCCGGTTATTTGAAAAAAACGTGAAAATAAAATAAAATAAATAGCACGCAATAATTATTATTTAAATAATAATAATAATTAAATAATGAATAATAATTTGAAAAATGAGTAAAAATTAACAGCATTTATTTTTCTCTAAGTAAAATAATAGATATTATTTTTTAAGTTATAAATTTCGCTTAAGCTAAAAAATGAAGTTATTTATTTGTTTGTCTATATATATAGTATTATAACACCTACATATAGACATAGGCATATATACTATAATAAGTATGCGAAATAAGTATCGAACAATTAAGTAGATAGTAATAAGGCAAACTACGTAATAAATGAATTAAAACTAATACTCAGCCCAATACTTTCTGCTGATACTGTCCTGAAGCAGGACAGGTACTTTTATCATTGAGTAATAAGTAATATAATATAATAGGGATGGTTTGGCTTCATTCGTACAGAGTAAAGTTTCTGATCGCGGTCAACTTGGCGACCGCCAGTGCGATCTCTGTCTACGAATGATTGCAAGTTGACACACAGCCTCCTCGTGGCACCTCCTGGGTAACTATCTTAGCATCCGCTAGATAGTGAGCTAATGTGTGCAGCGGGTCACCAGGACTTTAAATGGTTGAGCGCAGGGTTTGGAACCCGCCTCGGAAAAAGAAAACCCAAAGAAAACCAAAGCGAAAGCCTCGGAAAGGATCCCCCCTTATGATGACGACCACCGCAAAACGAAAAAGGACTACGATTTAAGGATATGCACCTGGAATGTCCGAACTCTTAATTGGGAAGGTGCCTCTATCCAACTGGCGGATGCCCTCGAAAAATTAAAGGCTGACATTACCGCCATCCAGGAAATGAGATGGACAGGACAAGGTTGCTCCAAGCGAGCAAATTGTGATATCTACTACAGCTGCCATGCGGAGAGGCGCGAATTTGGATGCGGATTTGTAGTAAGCCGGAGACTTCGCCACCACGTCTCCAATTTCACTCCAGTGAGTGAACGGCTGGCTACAATCCGCGTCAAAGCTAGATTTTTCAATCTTAGCATAATTTGCGCGCACGCCCCGACGGAGGAGAAGGACGATGCTGTTAAGGATGCGTTCTACGCGAGACTCGAGGACACGTACGACCGCTGCCCAAACCACGACGTGAAGATCATCCTCGGGGACTTCAACGCAAAGGTTGGGCGCGAACGCATCTTTGACCGCACCGTCGGCCAATTCAGCCTCCATGAGACCACCTCGAACAATGGTTTCAGGCTGATTGACTTCGCCGCGGCGCGAAACATGGTAGTGAGTAGTACCAGATTTCAACACCTCGACATCCACAAGGCCACATGGCTGTCCCCTGATCAAAAAACGCGCAACCAGATTGATCACGTTGTGATAGACGGAAGGCATGCCTCAAGCGTGATGGACGTGCGTACGTTTCGTGGAGTCAATATAGACTCGGACCACTATCTTGTCGCAGCCAAGATACGCATGCGGCTATGCCGTGCGAAAAACATACGCCCCATCACGCAACGAAAGCTTGACGTCACTAAGCTGCGATCACAACGGACAGCAATGGCCTACTCCACTCACCTCTCGGAACTGCTCCTCCAACCTTCCCCTCACCCTGTTGATGCTGGCGGACTCTGGGCGCACATATCCCACTCCATGCGAGCTGCTGCTGAAACAGCCATTGGGTTCAAGCGCCCTCCCACACGGAACCAATGGTATGACGAGGAGTGTCGCGTCGCAGCTGCGGCAAAAAACGCCGCCTACAGAAAAAAGCTGCAGTCTGGCGCAACGCGAGCCACGTGTGAACGTTACAGGGAGAAAAGGAAGGAAGAGAGGCGACTTTTCAGACGGAAAAAGCGGGAGCAAGAAAAGCGAGAGTGCGAGGAACTTGAGGTGTTGCGAGACAGGAATGATGCTCGAAAATTTTACCAACAAGTCAACCGTCTGACACAAGGTTTCAAGACCGGCGCATCTAACTGTCGAGACGATAATGGAAATCTGGTTACAGATACGCAGTGCACGCTGAGGTTATGGAGGGCGCATTTCTCCAAGCTGCTAGCAGGCGATGACGGCACCAATCCCGCCGATGGAGGAAACAGCCCGATACCACCAATCAACGACAATGTGGATATACCACTACCTAGCCATGACGAGGTCCGAGTTGCGATTACGCGACTCAAAAACAACAAAGCAGCCGGTGCTGATGGACTGCCTGCAGAGTTGTTTAAGGCCGGCGGCGAAGAGCTGATAAGGTGCATGCATCAGCTCTTGTGCAAAATATGGCTAGAAGAAAGCATGCCCAACGATTGGAATCTCAGCGTCCTTTGTCCTGTACTGAAGAAAGGCGACCCGACGATATGTGCCAACTACCGGGGAATCAGCCTGATCACCATCTCATACAAGGTCCTGTCGAGCGTTATATGTGAACGACTGAAGCCGTATGCCAACACACTGATCGGACCTTATCAGTGCGGCTTCAGACCTGGTAAATCCACCATAGACCAGATCTTCACATTGCGCCAAATCCTGGAAAAAACCCACGAAAATGGAATTGACACACACCATCTTTTTGTCGATTACAAAGCTGCATTCGATAGCCCGACGAGGGGAAGCCTATATGCCACCATGTCTGAGTTCGGTATTCCTGCAAAGCTGATACGTCTTTGCAGGATGACATTGAGCAGCACCATCAGCTCTGTCAAGGTAGGAGCGAACCTCTCCGAACCTTTTAATACCGTTCGAGGTTTCAGACAAGGCGACCCTCTGTCGTGCAACCTCTTCAACTTCGTTATGGAAGGGGTTCTGCGGAAAGCCGGTGTTCATCGATCTGGCACTATTTTTTATAAAGGTGTCCAGCTCCTTGCTTACGCCGATGACATTGACATCATTGGCCGTAGCAAGCGTGATGTCACTGCTGCATTCTCCGCTATCGAAAAGGAGTCAGCAAAAGTGGGTTTGGCGGTAAACGAGGGCAAGACGAAGTATATGCTGTCGACAAGCAGGGAGACGCGGCGCCTAGACTCCCATGTGGTAGCCGACAGCTATAACTTCGAAGTGGTCAAGGAGTTCACGTACCTTGGCACCGCCATTAACACCAAAAATGACGTCAGCCTGGAGATCAAGCGAAGAATCACACTTGCCAATAGGTGCTACTTTGGTCTGAGTAGGCAAATGTGCAATAGAGACCTCTCTCGCCGAACAAAACTAACACTCTACAAGACACTCATCCTGCCCGTGCTCTTATATGGCGCAGAAGCATGGGTAATTTCACAGACGGATGCAGCAGCGCTTGGGGTGTTCGAGAGAAAAATTCTTCGCAAGATCTTCGGTCCCGTTCGGATTGGGGACGACTTTCGCATTCGGATGAACCACGAGCTGTACGAGTTGTACGACGACGTGGACGTGGTCCGGCGCATCACGATACAACGTCTGCGCTGGCTCGGCCACGTTGTGCGTATGGATGAAGAAGCTCCAGCTCAGAAGGTATTCGAAGCGAGGGTCGACTATGGGCGACGACGAAGGGGACGACCAAATCTCCGTTGGAAGGACCAAGTGGAGAAGGACCTTAGTCTACTGGGTATTTCCAATTGGAGGAGGCGCGCGAAGAGCAGAGGCGCCTGGAGGGAGACGCTGAGGTCGGCCAAAACCCGAAATGGGTTGTAGTGCCACCTAATAATAATAATAATAATAAGTAATATTGAGCCTCTGAATTCCCCCCATGTACTTATTAACGATATCGAAAAAATAAGTAAGCATTACTAAGGCGAACTACGTGATAAACTAATTAAAAAGTTATATGATTCTCAGCCCATTTCTGCTTGCAGATAATGTCCTGCAGCAGGACAGCTACTTCTATTAACATAACATTAACATAAACAGTATCTATGCGGTAACATAACATTAACAGCAAAAGAGCTGAGGCTGTAAAATATAAATTAAAATAATTTACACAATTTAAAATATTTTCTCTGTTCAGTTATCAATCAATCATTCAATTGAAATTTCGCATATACCTTCCAGTAAATTCCAGCTTAGTACTCGCTCGATTGCTGAGATTAACAGTCTGTACAACTTCAACTATTGCAATTTCTTTACAGCTCGAAGGAGTTGAGGGCTCTCGCTCTCTCTCTCTTTCTCGCTCTCTCCCACCGCCCCTCTCTCTGCGTTTGAGTTGTTGTTGTTATAATGTTACGCTTTGCACACTGCCAACTAGAGTTGTTGTTGTTGTTTTGTTGCTCTCGTCGAGTGCTCGATTGTTCGACACTCACAAGTGATGTGAAGTTCGACGTTGTGTGGGGGAGCGGCAGCGGCAGCGGGGGCGGGGCGCTGTAGAAGCGTGGCTGTCCAAGGCGAGGCGAATCGAGTCGATATGCCCATAAAATCGCTCTGCTACAATTGAGTTATAATGCAATTGGCAAACGTAAAGAAAATGTTGTTAACTTGCAGCGTGCGGGGGGAGGGGTGAGAGCACGCTGAGCTGAGCAGAAGAGCGGGGGAAAGAGAACAGTGCGATGCGGGACAATGTTGCCTTGACCTAGGGTTGCCAACAATTTTTTACAAGAAAAAAAGTATATTTAGATCTGATAAGAATGTAAAGCAGTATTTTAGAAGAGTAAACAGTATTTTATTTATACGTTAATTTAAATACATATTTTTTCACAATTTATTAATTTACAATTGTTTTTAAAATAGCATATGCGTCTCCACAATTAAAATTAAAATTAAAATATATAAGGAGCTCATTTTTTATTAATATGCTTCACTGCAATTAATATTAAAATTAAAACCTATAAGCAGCTCATTTTTTTAAAACTTATAGTCGCAATATTTATTTCTTGTGAGAGTATCGATAATCAATAACGTCTTTTGCAGATCGCGATAGTATCAATATCGATAGACTTGAAATATTAGCAATCCTTGTTTCTTTTACAACACTGTCGTTAACGAACTTTCTTAAGTAAACATATAAATGTACATACTTATAGTGTTACGAATTCTTACGCTGAAAACAGTATTTTGTATATTTTTTTTTCAGAAAAAGTATAATGCAGTCAAAAACAGTATAATACTGTTTTTAACAGTATAGTTGGCAACCCTACCTTGACCGTTTGGCAAAAGTTACACGCAGTGAGAAGGACGACACACACACACACATGCATAAATCGCATCAACATTCAGCATCTCAGGCACACAAATGTGATTACGATTGTGTGTGTGTGTGTGAGTGTGTGTGACTGAGTCACCTTTGTTTGCCGCCGACTTTGGCTTGATTTGTGTGTGTGTGTGTGTGTGTGTGTGTGTGCGAGCGAGCTGGACAGCTCCATTATGGCTCTTATGAAATTTGGCACATAAATTGTATTATTGCATTTAAGCTTGATTTTATTTCCGTTTGCCTGACAATCGCCCTGTGATTGTGTGGCCTGTTGTGTCACAAAATGTGTGTGTGTGTGTGTCTTGCATTGACTCCAAAATTGGCTTACGTTACGTCTCTTACGTCGTTAACTGAATTTGACGTGAATTCGTCTTCATCTGCGCTTTCCTTTTCTTTATTTTCCTAGTCCCACACACACACACATGCACAGCAGTTGAGCGGTTTCCTGGCTAAGCGCCTTAGTGCTTGAACTTCAATTAGCTGCATTGGCCGTGCTAATAAACGCGCTAGTTACTTAACCTAACCTCACACTTGACTGCGCTCTCACAAGCGACCAGTCGCTCTCCCGTTCAGCCCGCCCATGCCCTCGCAGGGATACAATTACAAATGACGCGCCAGCGCCAGGCCGAAAGTCAATTAACGGGACTCACATAAAAGCACCACGCTAATTGGAATTGAAACATAAATTAAAACTCAAACACGAAGACGAAGACGAAAAGAAGCCGAAGACGCAGACGCAGACGAGGAAGAGAGAGAAAGGGCACACATACATAGCACTATGGGAAATTTGACCACTTTTACTGGCCAAAACGCATTTTCTGAAAGTCAGAATATTAAAAAAAAAAATGAAAGTGCAAAGTTTTCAAAAGAGATCTATCTGCAATGTTGCCACACTTCACAGAGGTGTTTCAAGCGAAACAAACGCGCTCATAAAATCATGCATATTTTACCTAATTTCAAATCCTGAAAAATCTTAAAAAAATCGATTTTGTTGCGTTTTGTTTTACTAATACCAATAAGCGGGGCTTGCACTATGCTTCTATGAATAAAAAAATAAATATATCTATAAAGATGTTTCAATATTTGCGTTTTAGATTGTGTCATCTCATATTTATACTCTTCTTCAAAGCGAGTCCATCAGAGTGCACCCTCGAAAATGATTAATTTATGAGGAGTTATCAGTTTTCATTGAAATGTATGTAAACATAAAGTGCGATTTATAGTGAATCTAACAAAAAATGTTTTTTTCAATTATTTGAAACAATAACATGAAAAACGCTCTGAGCGTTTTTGGAGTTAAAAAAAAAAAAATAGGAATTTTCAAGTCTATTTTTCGGGAACTTAAACGGAATTGAGGAAGGTGTTGACACGCCTACTTTTTTCTAAAACTCCTTCCATTTACTTGTAAAAACTTATTGCAAAAAACCAAATTATTATTAATTTTGGCCGAAAATCTGGTCAAATTTCCCATGGTGCATAGAGGCCGAATGCAGCTGAAGCTTTACGACTTCCCTGCGCGCACACATGCGAGCGTGTGTATGTGGGTGTGTGTGTGCAGTGAACTTCGTCCCGTTCGTAACGTAAGCCTGCAGAATACACGTAACGCAATGCAATGCAATTTTCGTTTTGTCGTTCTCCGCCAACAATTACGATAGTTGCAGCTGGCGCTGTTGTTGCTGTTGCTTGCGGTGTGGCAGGCGCATTGACAGCTTAGATTAAGTGTTGACTATAAATTGTGTAGTTGCCTTTTTAGTTGTTTGCTACGTTCAAGTTCGCGGCGAGTTCGCGGTATTTATGAGGCCAGCGCAATTGGCACAAGCGCAAATTATTTACAATTACAACAATCACAAGTGGCGCTCCACACACACACACAAGAGCGGGAGAGAAATGATCAACTACACACACACTTTTATATTACCTAAAAATCAGCAGCAGAGCGTTTGAAGTAATCGTATAACAGTGCTGCCAAGTCAGCTTTTTTCCCGTCATAAATACTAAACGTAAAAGCAGCTTAAAGTTTGCTTAGAGATTTTGGTTTTCACTGTAATTGGATTTCGTGCTTATTTTCTTTTTATTTGCTTAGCATAATACCATCAAAATAGCGTATTTTTGCTTTTAATATATAAATAATATATTATATATAATAACGTATTTTTGCTTTAAATATATAAATAATATACTATTATAATAATGTATTTTTGCTTTAAATATATAATTTTATACAAAATATCAATATGTTCAAAGCGATATTGTGCTATAAGCCAAAGTGGTTAGAGCTTATTAGCTGTTTGCAGTTATCGACAAGTTATATATGTAGGTTATATTATATGATCTCGAGCAAGAAATAGTTCTTCAAATTTAAAGTGCTCATTGGTTGATTCGCTAAAGTTGCGATACTGTAGAAATCAATTGTAATAGTCATAATAATCATACGAATAAGTATTATCATCGTCGGAATTCCCGCAATCGATATCACAATTACCAATGTTTTCTCCATATACATACTCCTTCGTTGCGTTGCTCTCCTTCAGCACTTCCAGAAGCTTCTTTTTTTGCTTCTCATAGAAGACTTTACACGCCTTACCCTTCTCCTCCGATATTATTTTGTCCAATTCCGTCGTTCTGGTTTTTATCTTTTTCTCCAGTTCCAAACGTTTGTTGTTGTATATCTCGAAATCGTCGATTATCTTTTTCTTTTTAGCATAATCCTCCAATTTCAAATTTGATGCATCAGATAGTTCCCTCAATTTACTTATTAACTCAGCGCTCTTCTCGCCTTCCTGAAGAATTATGAGCTCATTGATTTTAGTATTAAGTGCCTTGTCATCCGCTTCCTGTAAATAATTTCACAGTTAGACTTTGTTTAGCTTAGCTGTGAATCGCATACAGTTGGTGGATCTTCGCTTTTGACTTGACCGGGTATGCACGACAGGACGAGCACGACGAGGCTCCACTTGAAAATCATTCTGGTCGCTCCAACAAAATAAACTCTAAGCCTAGGAACTTACATGCTGCCTTTTATACAATACCCGGAGGCTAAGGAATTTTTCCATTACTTAGCAATCGTTTGAAAGTGTCAAGAACCTGACGATATATAGCTTTCTCTATTGCTATCTGCAAGTGCAAACAATGAATAAATATTGGAGTTGCGATAGTATTTTCGTCCACAATTTGTTCACACCTTTAAAATGGTATATTAGTTTTGGGCAAACTTGTGGTCTTGTCCGTTTGTCTGTCCGTCTGCCTGTAAGAGCACACAGCACTCAGCTGGCGACACCAAATTGAGCATGTTGCTTGAGGTTTAACATACGAAGAGTTATTTTTTGTCAAACATGAAGTGCCACGCCCATTGCCTACGCTAATTCATAATTTCGATTTTGAGCTAAGATAAATTATTTGCTTTTTTTTGCTCTAAGGAGCTCCTCGGGCGCGCTGTATTTAAGCCTTTAAGCTCAAAGCTGATTTGAAAGCACTAATAATATGGCATTTATATTAGTAAGTAGATTGAATAATTTTAATTTTTATTATTATTTAGTTACAGCGTAGTTTTAACTGGCAATCGATTATGGGAGAACAACTGTAAGCACTCGAAATCTCAGCTATTTCCCAGGGTTACTTCCACATTCTGCCTGCTCTGGTGTTAGATTGCCAATCAACTTGACCCCACCCTCTCTCTGACCCGTCTCACCATCACACACACACACACATACACACACTGACCACACATCCCATACCCCCCCGCTGCGCTCGCTATTCCCATACCAATTCGCTCGCTCGCAGCCCTGGTTTATGGTGCAAAAGGGACCCGACTTCAATTTTCTTTATATTACGGACTGATTTAATTTGACGTGAGACTTCAGTGAACCTGCCCGGAGAACGGGAGAAAGCCGGGGAAACCCCAAGTCGCATTCAGTGCGTGAAAACTGCAAATTCCGAATTTCCTAATGAAAATATTAACAATAACAAAAGTAAAAGTCATTTGCCAGCTGCCAGGCGCACGACTGCGATCTGCCGGATTGATATAATTTCATTAGGCGTCGTACACACCCCCACTTCACCCCCCCCCCTCTCGCTCTCTCTCTCTCCTTTTCCGTTCCAAGCAATTATTGCTGTTGCTTGCGTTGTATTGTCAGCGAAGCTGCCACGCCCAGCGCACACGCCCATTGCCCTCGCGGCTTTCTTAGCACGCCAGCACAAGTCAAGGGGCGTTAGGCGGTGTGGGCGGGGGGCGTGGTCACGAAATGAAGTACAATAAAAAATACTTGTAATAACAAATAGGAAAGCGCACAAAAAATGATAATGAAAATGAAAATGCATAAGCAGTCGTGGCGGTGGGAGGGGGAAGTGTAAGTGGGGGGTAGCTGCTTAGAGGGTGGCGGGGCGTCGAAAACTCATTAAAACTTTTTCACAGCCCATTTAAAAGCAATTTGTAAATGGCGAGGCCTGCGCAGGACGCAAGTGTCGGGCAAGTAAAATAATTATTATTTACTTTTCTACTTAAGGTGTTCAGCTGCAGAATAACACTAATAATAATAGTTTTTTTTTTTATTAATTTTATATAGCTTAAGCTTAAGTTAGAGGTTAACTCGTATTCCCTTTATTACGTGCTGATTTTCCCACTATTTTGGCCGTAACAGAAACTTGTACAGAGCATTAACATTAGCAGGATCAGTTAACATGTTATTAACAGCCAGAGAGTTATGTATGTTATATGCAAAACGGAATCGGTTAAAGCTATTTTCTCACTCTCTGTCTCTCTGTCTTTTTGTCTCACTATCTATCTCTTTCTCTATCTCTCGTGCAAGCATATTTATTTCTCAATGGCATTAATATAACCTAACATAGTATTAACATAAGCAAGATCCAAGCGTTAACATGCCGTTAACAGCAATAGAGGTGAGCAGTTTAGCGGTAAGCGAGCCTTAACATAGCTGTTATGTTAGCCATAGTGATGAGCAGTTTAGCTTCAAGCGGCCTTTACGTTTCTCTCGCTCCTTGCAGTTATTTTTAAAATTTGCATTTCCCACATACAATTTAATCCCTTTTCGAGCACTACAGCAACAACAAAACAGCAACAACAAGGAAAATCCGGCAATCGTTTGTAGCCCGTGGAAACGACTCACAATCGCAGATATTAAATCACATTTCCGCACATTTCTCGGGCATAAGAAAAATTGTGTTAGCTGCGGCTGCCTCCCGCCCATTCCCCGACCGCCCTCGCTCAAAACTGCGCCCTTTGCCCTGCCACGCCACTTAAGAATTCAAAGCGAAAAGTTGTTCTTCACCTTTGCTGCAGCGTCTCCAGCTACTGCCGCACACCCCCTTCCAACCCCCTTCCCACCCCCTTGGTTCACTTATTCCTTATTATTCATACGCTTGCTTTTTGTGTGCAACGCCCGAAATTCCCACAGGATGCAACTCAAAGCGTGCAGTGGTTGTGTTGAGTAGGAGGAGGGAGGGGAAGGGGTTTGATTGTCAGCCCTGCACAGCGTTGGTTTAATATATGCGCCGTCTGTCGGCAGTACGTCAAAGGTTTTTACCGACAGTGCCTTATGTGGACTGCGGCTTGAGTTGGAAATCTAGTGCGCAACTACACAGTTATATTAACTATTTAAGCTTTAACTAAACAGCACTATCATCATCAAATACAATTGCCTAATTTAAAACTACTCCGGCCTTGTTGTTCAACAATTTCATTTGAATCGCTTTGCTTTCCCGCCAAACACACGCTCAGCAATTGTTGCCAGACTGCCGCAAATAGCTGGCAACGCCAAACGGCGATAGCTGCCGATATATCATGTTCATGCATTGTACGCCTATCGATCAATCGCGCAGAGTATCCATATCGCTGTTTCACTTAAAATACCAAATAAATTAATTCGATTAAATTGTATACAGTATATTTTGTAAAAAGCCTAAACTAGGAATTCTCCGTGCTAGCCGCTAGATATTTTTGTCTAATTGTTTGTCAAAATTAACAACAAAAAAAAAAAAATATATATTTCTATTTAATTAGCTTTCTGTTCGTTGGCTTTTTATGTGGATGCAAGCGAAGCGGCACAGGCTGAGAGAGAGAAACGGAGTAACAGAGAAATCGTTTGCGACACCGCAACGAAAAATACATCGTGAGAGCGAGCGAAAGGGAGAGCGTCAGCGTGAGCGTGAGCGTGAGCAACAGCAGCAGCAAATGCGTGCGCGAGAGCGAGTGCGATTCGATTGGCAAAAAGCGACACAGCGATAGCCCAAAACATCGTCAGCGATTTTCTTTCCCTCCCCCCGCCTGGACCCCTGCGCCGAGCAACACCGCACCGATAGAGGCAGCCTGCCAGCCGTCTGTTTAGTTTTTGCAGTGAACGGAGAAAAATAATCGCACAGATTTACGCCGCAATTGACAATAAGTGCAAATCCAGAGACACAGACGGCCGCGAAAATGTTAATAAACCTAAAGGTGAAAACTTTGGATGCGCGCACACACGAATTCAGCATCGACAATGAGGTAAGTATTCGCCTGCGTGTGTGTGTGTGTGCGTGCGTGTGCAAGCGACTGCGCCTCTATGTGTGTGTGTGGGAATTTTTTTTTTTATGCGACTTTTTGAGGTTGTGTGAGCTTGTGAAAACCCTTGCGCCTTCCCGCAGATAACAATAAGACAGTTCAAGGATCAAATCGCCGAGAAGACCAACATCGCGGCGGAGAACCAGCGCATCATCTATCAGGGGCGCGTGCTGGCCGACGACAAGCAGGTGAAGGAGTACGGTGAGTCATTAGCGATGGCACTAGCTCGATCAAACAACCGTTATACCCACTCTATCTCTCTCTCTGTCGCTCCTACAGATGTCGACGGCAAGGTGCTGCATGTGGCCGAGCGTCCGCCGTTCTCGCAGCGCGGCGCCAATGCCACCAACAACGACGAGCCGATGCGCTTCCGCAACATGGCCGGCCGACCCATGCCCCGCAATCTGCGCAATTCGCCGTACTTTCGCGCCCTCGACGGCATGCTGGTGGGCACCATGGCCATACCCGTCAACAATGGTGGACCCCTGGCGGCGCCCGGGGTGAGTGTGAGCGAGCGAGCGAGCGCATTTGCCACGGCGACACGCTGCGCTTTTCCGCAATTTTTTTTTCTCTTTTTTTTTTGTATTTTTTATTTTGCGCTAGTCTGGCAGAGTTGCAGCTGGTCTTATTGGCAGTTCCAATTGGACTGCAACCTGTTTATACCCTGACGCGTGCAGGGTACATGCATTTTGGGCCAGGCACAGGCAAAGCGTACATTTTTTAATATAGCTCGATAGTTGTGCTAGGCTTATGCGTCTTTATCTATTTTGATGTGATTACAGTACGTTCCCGAAAATTCGTACACTAAAATGCCTAAAATCGGTATAAAACTAATATTTATTGACATTTACTTTTTCATATATTATAACATTAAAAATGGTAATCAGGAAAATTGAATTTAATATTTCTACATTAACTTAAAATTGTTTGCAACGTTAGAATTTATTTTAGACGGACAATAAGAGGTTTTATTTATGTTAGCAATATCTTGTAAATCAAAATATTATAACAAATTTTTTTATTTTTCTTAGAAGAAGTTTTACTGGACTTGACTTGACTCTTACCATCCTGCTCGATTTATCTATATAGCATATATCCGTCGGAAGCATTAGTCAAACTATAGGTTAATGCTATGAATAGTCCAGCAATAACCACAGATATTAACATTTGATTTGATTATTATGACTAAATCCTAATGTAATCGGGCCACTATATGCTATAGCAGTTATAGAAAAAAACGGACAGAAATAAAGTTGCTTTATAGCATAACAAAAATAGTGGATATATGCGTTATCCGCTAGCCTCAAAATCTGATGCAGATTAAAGTATATAAATAATATATGTATAGTGTATATATAGTATGTATGTAGTATATATATATAGTATATATAAAATATAATATATATTTAGTATATATAGTAGCTGCAAAGGGTATGCAACCTTCGGCGTGCCGAGGATAAACTCGCTCTCTCTCTCGCTCTATGTCTCTCTCTTCACTTTCTCATTGTTCTCCTTCCCTTTGCAGACTCGCACGCCGCCCAATCGCTTTCCGCACTCTTCGTCGTTCTGCATAAATCGGATAACCGTGGCGCAGCACATGATCGACTGTGCGAACAATATAGCGGCCTATCTGGAGAATCCAGAGGTTGGCCTCAACAACCAATCCCTGGACATTCTGCAGCGAGGCCGCTGGACCATGGAGTCCACCGTGGTGGAGGTGGGCGTCTCGTCGACGGACATGCCGCGCAACAACAACATCATCGACATGGTGCAGGATGCGGTGACTGCCGCACTCTCGCGCAACACAACTGGTCGCAACTATACGGTCGTCCAGCTCCCCACGGTCTACACCAACGAGGGGGGCGAGGCCGCCGGTTCACAGCAGCGCGCCGCTGGCAACGAGGCCGGCAGCGATCAGGGAGCCGTCGGAGGCGCCAACACGGGCGGCAGTGATACGAGCGAGGAGACCACAGCCGCCGCCGCCGTGATCATTGAGGATGTCATCGAGACGGACGACGAGGCTGCCGACGGTGGGCCAACGATGCAGGGCGACGACGAACGCTCCTCGTCACCCCAGGAGGCGGCCGGTGGTGCGTCCAGTAGCGCGGCCGAGGCGGCGGATAATGCCTCGAATGTGGCCGTGACCGGCATTGGGCCGCGACGCCGGACACGTCCGCAGATATTGGGCAATGTCATACAACGATATCGCACCGTACAGACACGCCTCTCGCCCTTCGTGGATCGCTACTACGAGATCCTGGAGCAGGATCCCGTCTTCGAGGAGCACGACACAGCGGGACGCGAGCGTGCCCAGCGCATATTCGATCGTGTGTCGGAGGCCTTCCACTACTTGTCGCATGCACAGCACGCCATATCGGATCTGATGCTGGACCTCTCGCAGCCGGGGCCACGCGTGCTCACCTGCCGCCCCATTCTAGTGGAGCAAAGCGGCTACATACGCTCCAACAACATCTTCACGCCGAATCTGGTGCCCGAGATACTTACGCAGTCGCCGCTGCCAGCAACGTCGCGTGTCGTCGGCTCAGCAGCTGGAAACGGAGCAGCTGGAGCTGCAGGCACAACCTCAACACCAACACAAGCTGGCGGCTCCAGCGAGCAGCAGCAGCAGCAGCAGAGCCCGCTAAGCATGCAGCAGCGCATCGACAACGAGCTCAGAACTGTCTTTGGGGCGGAGAGCGCTGAGGAGATTTCAGCGGGAGCTGCCGAAGCAGCCGCTGCTGCCGCTGTCGTCGCCGGTCTTGTCTCGACAGCGGATCGCGTTGAGGATCCCGTGGATGAGCCCATGGTGGCGCCAGCCAGCAGTGCCAGTGCAGCTGCTGGCGATCCACAGCAACAGCAGCCGCGTCCCGAAATGGGTGAGTGGTTGAGACAAAGCAACAGAGAGAGAGAGAGAGTTTGAGAGAAGAGATTCTCAACTAGTTGCCGGTACAGGTCTAATCTCATGCCCTTCCCTTGTCGATCTTATAGATGAGCACGCGGAGCGATCTGCTGAGGGTGATGAAGCACCTACTCCAAGGCTGCGCCTCTATATGCCAGTGAGATTGCCAGCACCCAGTAGGTCTACCCCACCTTCCCACGCCCATGTTCGGTTGCAGATGTGTTCTTAACCCTCCCCCTCTCGTTAGTTCGGGAAGCTATAGTCGTCTGTGGCTATCACTCAATAATCAAGCGCTTGCAGCTCTGCGCTCGCTCGACTTGGAATATGCAAACTTCAGCTTTAACTAAGCTTGAGCTCGTGTGTTCTCCTCTTGTACCCCAACTAATCCTATATACTATATAGTCAACTATTTCCTTATCGATATCAAAGTCTTAGGCTATAGCCGACTATATCTGTAACCCAATAATCAAGCACTTCAGCTCTGCTGTTCTCCACTTGTTTGCCTGATTAATCAACTATAATTCCATATTCCGTTAAAGACTTGAGTTATAGCATTGGCAAGCTATACATGAACTATAGCTAACTCCTCCCATGTTTTAGCTTTCATTTTATCCTAATTAATTCTATATAAAGTCAGGCATCTTGCCAGACTTTCTATACGATTATTGTACGCTATTGCCTACTTTAACTTTAAGCGCTTTAGCCCGCCCGCTCGTTCTGTTGTTCTCACATTAATCCCCCTATATAGTCGCCTCTCTCTTAACAGACTTGAGAGACATGGAAATGCCCTGCCCTCTCTCGTACGCCCGCTGCTTGCTGTGCATCCACTGCATTTTCTCACGCTCCTTCTCGCTGCTTGCAGATCCACAGGTGCAGATGGCGCGACTCATTCAGGCCGTGGTCAACAGCGCAACGAACGATGGTGATCTGCATGTGGAGTTCAATGCGCCCAACATCATGTCCATCAACTTGCCCGTGCATGTGATGACTGCTGCAGTGCATCCGCCAGGAGGACGCCCGGCAGCTGCCACCACGGACAGCCAGGGGGACAGCAACACTGCAACAGCAACAGCAGCAGCAGCAGCAGCAGCAGGAGGAGCAGCAACTCCGACAGCAGCGGGAGCGGGAGCCGCTGCAGTGGGCGCGGCCTCCACCTCGAGCGGCACACGCAGTGGCGAGCAGCGCGCCAACACGCTGCCCACAACGGCCACACAGACGAGATCGACGTCGCGGCCGCAGATACAAATTGGCGGCAACAACAATTGGGCCGGACGCATTGCGCCCACGCACACGGCCTTCGATCGCTTCTTGCCCTGCAATAGTCATCATATTCGCGAGCCTGAGCCCCTGCCGCAGAACAACAATAACAACAACAATAACAGCAACAACACCAACAACAATGTCAACGCCAGGGACAGGGAGAGCAGCAGCCAGCGGAGAGCGGCGACCAATTCGACAGCTAACGCACTGGGTGAGTCCCCTGAGGAGTACTACTCAAAGAGTTCAAGACACACAGACATACATACGCTCATATACATACACACATACATACATGTATCCCTAATCTATTGGACACTGCACGCTTTCGCCTCGCTACGTTGTATGCTTTCCTCATCCTAACACACTCACCAGAGATGTAAACCGGTTAAGTCCTAGAACTACAGCTGAAAGTTGAGCCGATTCCTACTGAATCGTATAGCTGCGAGAGATACCTCACAGATACACCTCTTCTCCATGAGTTTAGATAGCCCTGATTAGAGCAGATACGAACTATAAGGTTTCTAAGCTTAAGAACGATATGATTCTATGAAATAGGTATATACTATTTATACTGACAATACGAATGTATTTTATATATTTCCATATTAAGGGTATAAAGTTATTTTTAGTATATTGTGAAAAAGTGGAGATATTCTATACGATTCTTTAAAGTTCCTCTCGGTATATCCTTAAGCAGTGAAGATAAAAAGTTTCCACATTGGTTTAGACAGTTTATTTTGTATATTTAGGTATATACTGTATGTATTGACAATGTCTTTTATATATTTTATATCTGAAAAAATTTAAGATATTCTATAAAATTCTTTAAAGTTTCTTTCGTTATATCCTAGGGCAGTGAAGATACAAAGATTCTACCATAGTTTAATTTTAATAGGATTCTATAGAGTTTATTTGCAGTTTATGTTCAAGAACTGAAGATACTACCAAATTATTATTATATTCGTATTAAATTCCAGTTGAAATGAGCTTAGAGAAGGTCCTTAAAAAAGATCTGATCGATTTCTAGATCTTACCTTGCTGTAGATCTTAAAAAGTTGAAGATACTTTTGAAATATTTAATATATGCATATAACTTAAAAGCCATACGCAAAGTTTGATATACAGCAAAAATGATTATAATAGAGATATAGACAGACTTATAGCAGATTACGATAAAATGCTGTTATACAGCCGAGTTTTATACCGGTTTGATTGCGATCGTTTTCCATTTGTTGTTGGATGCTATCAATCATTGAAAGTAGTTCCGATAAAACGTTTCGCTTGAAAACTATTTATAATAAAGTTAATTTTCGATTTCTGAGAAGTAGCTGGAAACCAGCTTAGTATATACCTTTCAGTTTTATGCGCAAATTTCTCAGTATTTTATTATTTCGAACTGATCTGCTGACTGACCCTTCGATCGGTTGGGAACTCACTATGAATCTATCCTAGAAATCCTTTGCATAGGAGACATATCTCTCTCGCCATTTCGGAGTGTCTCTCTTAGGAATCAATTTCGATTTCGAACTGTTGACAATCCAACACAGGAGCTAAAAGCAGCAGCTAGACATATAATAGACCTAGTCGAACCTCTTGCGCAACCCCCTGGCGATGCTGGGGGTCTGCCCCAACTGCGGCCGGTTTGCATCTCTGACATCTAATTTGCATTCTATCCGTGTCATCTCATAGTCATCGCTAGTCGCTTGCCGCGTGGCCAGAACGGCTCGGGCCACGCGCGCCCCTTGGTGCGAAGACGTGCCGCCATCAGCCGTGAGCACAGAACCGGGAGCACAACGGGAATTATTTTGGCCAATGGCGTGCCCGCCATTGTGAGCAATGGCTCGGGCAACGCAAGCTCTGCGCCGGCTAATCGCCGCGGCACTCTCCCGCCGAGCCAATTTCGGCCCATGCAAAGAACCTTATCCAGACTTATATCCACAATGTATGACAATTTTTTGGTAACTAATATGAGAAATCATGCGCAAACAGCTGATGTCGCAGCCGGAGCCGCAGCAGGAGCCGCAGCCGCCGCCGCCGCTGCCGGCGCAGCAGCCACAGCAGCCGCCGCCGCTGCAGGGGCAGCAGCCACAGCCGCCACAGTCGCCGCTGCCGTTGGGTCAGTTACAGGCCCCAGCGCGGTCGCGGGCACGGGCACAGCTACAGCCAACGCCTCCAACACCGCCGGCAGCAGCAGCATCCCAGCAGCAGCAGCGACAGCAACAGCAGCAGAGGCAGCGCAGCTGGTGCTGAGCAGCGAGCCAAGTAATCTGCAGGTGCAGCTCTTCAGTTTCCTGCACCACAACCTGTTCGAGGGGGCGCCCATCAACGAGGAGACCATGCCCTCGGCGATCAACCGTGCGCTCAACTGGTTCGGCGACAGCCTGCTCTATTTGCCGCAGTACGAGCGGCCCGAGTACAATTCGCGTGACTCTGTGTGCAACACGCTGCGCCAGAGCCTGCGCCTGGTCATCGAGCTGTGCAGCGCACCTGCAGCCGCTGCCGCAGCCGCAGCTGTGCCCCGTGCCGGGTTCGAGCAGCAGCTCAAACAGATCTGCGAGCAGTTCCGCAAGCGACTCTACAGCGTGCTCTTCCTGTGCCTGGGCAGCGCCAATGCGGAGCTCTACTGGCGCCAGCTGATGCGCCTGCTCTGCGTGCCGCTGCGATCGAGTGAGTATACACGGCTTTCTCTCGATAAACTCCTGCTAATCCTGCACTGCACTTCATCCCTGCGCAGATTTCCGCAACGAAGCCTTGCAGTTTCTGTGCATCTACATTGATCCAACAATTCCGGCGCTCACGGACACCGCGGACGCGCAACAGTTCCTGGTGCTGCGCAATGTGCAGTCAGCGCTGCCCACAGACGCCAATGTGAGTAGTGGTGGTGGCGGGGGAAGGGAAGGGAAGGGAATTAATCTCTCTATAATTCTAATGACTAACTCGCAGCAACCGTTCGTTGCACCTCCTCCGCTTGCGTTTCCCTCACAGCAGCCGCTGCCTGCCGAGCAACTACCGCTGGACAACGATGTGGAGATGGCCGACGTGGCCAGCAGCAGCAACAGCAGCAGTGCCACCGACTTGGAGCCGCCGCTGCCCGCCGTTGCCGTGGGCTCCGAGCCCTGGCACAGCAATTTCCCCAATGATTGGCTGCCCGTTATCACGCGCGACCTGCAGACACAGTCGGAGGTAGAGCAATCAATCATGCAAACAGCTACATATGCTAATAAATCTCTCTCCCTCTCTCTCTCTCTCTCTCTCTCTGTTTTTATGTGCTGCTCCTTGTAGCAGCCACGCTCGCAGCCGCCGTACTCCGACGCCTACATATCGGGCATGTCGGCGAAGCGTCGCAAGATCATCCAGTCGGAGAAGCCCTCGCCGAGTGTGGAGTGCCTGATTGCGAGCGGTGTGCAGCGCGCCATACAGAGCACAGGCCTGGCCGCAGCGGCGAATGCGGCCGGCGGCGGTGGCAATCCGGCAGTGAATCCGGACGTTGTCATCGGCGCCATTGCGCACGACGCCGTCGTGCAGGCCTCCTACACGGAGGCCGTGCGAAACAATGCGCGCGAGCGCCTCAAGCAGGACCTCGACTACAAGCCGAGCAAATATCCGCAGATCGCCAAGTTCACCGAGCAGAAGTAGTGCAGTCAGGGCAGGGCAGGGCAGGGCAGCGAAGAGTGCGGGAGCGAGAGCTTCTTGTAAATTTTACTATAATGAAATATTGTATTTAATTTAGTTAATGGATAAGTTCTGTTTAAAGCTGGGCAGCGCGAGCCATTTGGGTCACAAGCAGTGCTCGGGAGTTTACACACAAGATACACACACACACACTCACACACAAACACACGCATGCAAGCAGGCATACTTATATACCGCTGACTCACAGATCAATGAAAATAATAATGCCTATACACCACATATTACTATCGAAGTAAATACGCGCTAAACTACACGAAATTGAAGGTCAAAATACAACACACACTTTAGGACAACTGCATAGTGAGAGAAAGCTAAATAAACGTACTACAAGCAAATACGCAATCGCCGATCTGAACTGATCATATGCATCATTAATAATAGCCTGCGATAATATATATACATAGATAGATGGATTTGTGGAATGCCTGCGATTATCGATCGGAATGGCGATGGCGATGGCGATGGCGTCCCCGAGTCGCATGACGCAGTGGCCCGCAGACAAAAGCCATGACGACAGTCGAAATATTTATTTGGGCGTAATTGAAGCGCACCGGGTCGGGCCCCATTGACGTGATCCGTGAATGGGATAGCTGGGGCCGGGCACATGATGATTTCCGCTCCGTTGATCTCTGGAATTTGCAGCATCTCGAGTGGCCGGATCGAGGAATGCGGCCCGTCGATTACAAGAATTGCAACAACCACAACTACAACAACAATAACAAACAACTATCAATCACAGGCGAATTTTTCGTGGAAACAATCAAAATAGAGAGGGAGAGAGACAGAGAGAGAACTAGGCGAAAGTTAATGAATTCCACATGACTTCATAATGATTAGGCATCTGGCCAAGATCGGCGCTACTTGACGACGACTATAAAGCAAGAGGAAAAAAAAAAAGGAAACACGATGAGCAAAAACAAAACAAAAAAAATACGAAGAAAGAAAACACGAAAAATGTTATTTATGGGCGAAAAATACAGTATAAGATATGAAAAATTTGAATAAATAATAATTAATAATACATGCTAGATATTTTCACATGGAATGATGGGACGCGTCTATAAATAGTCCAGCTACGCAATCGTAGAGTATTTTAAGATCTCATCAATCGATTCTGCTAACTATGTGTTAGATCAGGAGTGTGTGTAACGGTCACACCAGCTAAAAATAGTCGATATACCTCCCTTACCCTGCACCCTGCCTCCCCTCCCTTTTCCACACTCTACTCACTCCGAGCCTGGACTGAGTTGCAGCTGAAGCTGCAGCCATAATACAAAATTGCAAGTCTCCGGGGCCCATGATTAATTGCAGCATCGGGAGCGCCAGTAGCCGGCGACGACGACGACGACGACGATGAGCTGTCAGTGGGACAAGGGCAGTAGCTGCGCCGGTGCGGGCAGGGGCGGCAGAGAGGAGGGGCTGGCACGCGCATTGCAGGCGGAATTTGTGTGGAATTCGCGGCGACAGACGGCATTTTAAAGGGGGCTTCGCTTAATTATGTATGCGCCGTGCCCGGCCAGAACTTCAAAATAAATTAAGACTGCGGACTTTGATGCATGGTGCATGCTCGATGCTGCATGCGGCATGCCTGCTGCCTGCTGCCTGCTGCCCTGTGCCTGCCTCCTCGCGCTGCACTGGCGCCTTCTGGCGCAGCGCAATAAGGCGGCGCCAGTTGCCGCCAGCAGCAGCAGCAGCCGCAGCTCATGATGGACAAGTTCGAGGAGTAATTAGTGCTGATTTATTGGCGAGATCGGGCTGACAAGCGAAGTATCTAAGGCAAAAGTAGCTGCAGCCAAAGTATCTCAATCAAAGTTATCTAGAGCTAAAGTATCTCGTACTCAATTTCGAACTGCACGCATTGTAGACTTCGAATTGGGCCTGTCAACAGGCGGCGTTTCATATGATCGTGTTTTAATCGATTACGCTACAAGCAACAATATTGCTGGCTGCTGCACTCGACTATACCCTGTAGTTTTGAGAAGTTTCTAGAAGCAGAGCATTTTGAGAAAAACAATATATTTTGTATGCAGGAATTTCAGTTCTGAATATCAATTATTTTAATTTAATTTATTTATGGCAGTATCTGCCATATAAATACTCTATTTGGAGAATTTTATGGCAAACCCTTAGCTTCCATGTTAACACTTTTATCACTTAAAATGCTTAAATTAACTTAAAAATGTAAAATATAATTTATTTATTTTTATGAAACCTTTTTCTTATAGAGTTATGGAGTTCTATGGAAAACTCTTTGTCTTTACCACTTCAAAATGCTTAAATTTCCCCAAAAAGTTTAAAATATATTTTATTTATTTTCAAGAAACTTTTTGTTATAGAGTCATAGAGTTGTATGGAAAAATCTTTGCTTCCATGTGAACAACTTTTATCACTTAAGAATGCTTAAATTACCTTAAAAAATATATAATATAATATATTTATTTTTAAGCAACCTTTTTTATAGAGTTAAAGAGTTTTATAAAAAACTCGTTGCTTCCATGTAAACGCTTTTATCACTTAAAAATGCTTAAATTGCCTTAAAAAAAATGTAAAATATAATTTATTTATTTTTAAGAAACTTTTTGTTATAGATCGATCGTCGATCTTCTTTATATGTTAAGAAAATGTCATAAGAAATTGCAGCATGAATTACATACAATATTTAAAAAAAAAAAATCGAATTTTCTATAAAATTCCCAAAAAATTGAAACTGCCAAAGACTTTTTCACAATATCTTCAAAAAATTAAATCGGAACTACCTGCAATTAGCGTTCAAACGGCGGCAGCAAATCGTCGCTGCGAGTTGCAATCGAAGTCACAGCTCAACAATAATGAGCTTGAGCTTCACACACACTTGCACAACAAACAACAACACACACATCTGGCCAGGGAATCGATCTGCTGGAAAACAACAACATGGGGAGCAGCGCCAGCAACAAGCCAACTCATTCAGCAGCGGCATTCGTGAGTGTTGCTCGAGCACTCGTCGAACATCTTGATTGAAAGCATTTCTCGCAGATGCCAAGATAAAGACACTTTGTTTACAAGCGCATGTGGCTGCCGGCTGTGTGTGTGTGTGTGTGTGTGTGTGTCTGCAAGGACAATCTGTCAAGAGTGCGTAAGAGCAGCAGCAGCAGCAGCAGCAGGAGAAGGAGAAGGAGGAGACAAACAAGCGAAGAAGTCGCAGCTGTAAACAGTTGATGATGCTAATGATGTTGCCCCCATACGTTGCCGGGCAGCGCAGAGCAGCGCAGGGTTTCTAGCTGCATGCACATGTGGCCTGCAACTGGCTGCAACGCTGCAGCTCAAAGGGGGCAACTGCGACACGCACAGCGCACAGCGCACAGACGGCGGCGCCGGCGCCGACTTGCTGCCAGATGAGATTGAGATTGAAATTGACGCCTGGCGCCGCCGTCGTCGTCGCCAAGAACACATGTAATTGAGTGTTGCCGCTGGACAATTACATAGGTAACAGCAGCAGCAGCAACAGCAGCAGCAGCAAAGGTGGCAGCAGCAGCAGCAGCAGCACAGGCAACTCATCACTTCTTGGCAGAAGCTCAAAGCTTCACAACAACAACAACAGCAGTAGCAGTAGCAGCAGCAGAGGCAGCGCAGCAGCAGCAGCAGCAGCAGCACAACAGCAGCAGCCGCAGACTGCGCTGCCTGTGCTCGCAGACAGCATGCGGATCTTCAGTAGCTTACGAGCGTTGTTGGGCTAAAGACGTGAACATCGGGTCTAGAAATCGTGCTAGTGCTGGGCAAGCGAACAGAACCGAGCATACTATATAGTGCTATAGTCGTATTGAAACACTGAGAGAGCGAGTCGCAGCAGCAACAGCAACAACAACGACAACAACAACAACAACAGCAGCAACAACGCGTTTCAAAAACAAATCGAAAACAATACGCGCAGTGTTTTTGTTGCCCCTGCGAGAAGATTAATAAAATACACTCGCACACACTCGCGTTCCCATATAGCTGAGATCGTGTCAAGAGGTTATTCAAAGCCGAGATTCCAGAGGCTCGAGTGCAGCCCTAACACACACACACACACACGCAAACACACACCGTAGCGCAACATATGTGTGTGTTTTTGGTGCGGGATTTTAAGTGAAATCTGATGCAGCCCACAGCTGGAAAGTAATTAGAGGAAATTCAAAGGAACAGAGTCGAGACCAGTCTCGAGTCGAGGCGAGTCGAGTTGAGTCGAGAAAGAAACCCCGGATCGAAAGTAAATTCTGCGATGGAAACTCCCGCACATATGTTCGAAAACGAGATGCGTGAGTGAGTTCGATATTCGAGAGTCTCCTTCACACCGAAATCACAGCGATTCTGACTGCCTGCCGGGCTGACAAACGCGCTCTCACTCACACTCACTCACTCTCTCTCTCTGTCTCTCTCTCTCTCTCGGTCTGTCTCTCCCGTCAACGTTCGTGTCCGTCTTCGTGTCTGAATGGAGCAGTCGAAACCGAAGCTGCGCCTAGTTTCCAAAGTGTGAACTCGAAAATTTGAAATTTTCTACTGAATGGTGAAAGAAACTTGTGCTCAGTGCGAACTAAAGTGAATCTCGTGAGATCAATATAATACGCTAGAAATTACGTTATCGTTATCGTACGTTAAGCGCTTCGAAATCCCGGCGCAATGACTTCCCTCGTCTACGCCGTCTTCCACATTGCGACGCTGCAGTGCTCGGTGCGGCCGGAGATCTCGCCGTGCACCTGCGAGACGGGCAAGGCGGTCAATCACGTGGAGCTCTCCTGCCAGAAGCTGGAGTCCTTCAACGCGGTCGTCGACAGCTTGGCCAACAAGCTGAACCCCGACATGAAGATCGATCTGCAGATAACGTACTCGCATCTCGACGATCTGGAGATGCGCTCCTTCAGGGACATGAACTTCAACCTCTACAAGCTGCGCATGCAATGGAACGGACTAAGGTGAGTGCAGTCGATCGATCACTCTGTGTTTATCGATCGCTTCAAGGCCGCCGATGCCGCTACCCGTGCTTTCTCCCATATCTGTCAGAATTTTCCGCTGCGCGGCGAGCTATCAATTTAGGTTCCTTAAACCCAATAAAGCGCGTTGCGGAAAACAACAAAGTGGCGAAAACAAGATCCACCGCGATCGCCGCGATCGTCGCGATCGACGAATGCGCTTCACGTGCGCGGATATCAAAGTTTCGCGAAGGCAGCAGGGCGGGCTGCGAGGGAGAGGAAGACAGTACGCTACTGACAGAGACCGACACTCATTATGAAGAGGTTCAATTGGCGCTCAATTGGGTAACCCCACCAAAGCTGAAGCTAAAGCCTCTAATTACGATCTTGCGGATCTCTGAAGTAAATGATTTAATTTTTCAATTAGGTTTCGCTTGCAATTGAGGCGACTTACAAGTTGTTTCGGCCATTGCGACACTCGCCAGATTAGATGGCCAGAGGGGCGGGGCGGGGCGCAGGCGGAGGCGGAGGCGGAGAGTATAGAGGGAGATGAGTGCGCGATCGAGCGTCGAACGAACCAAACAAACGTTTGCTTCTCGCTTCGATTTTTGTTTTGTAGATAATTCAATAAGCGCCCAGTCGCTTATCAATTATTCTCTCTCTCTCTCTCTCTCTCTCATATATGTATGTGTGTATGGGTGTGTGTGTGTGTGTGGTGTGCGTGTGCCATGCACACTTGTTGCTGCTGTGCATGGGAGACGGCGGCGTATACTTGATGCGTATGCAAAAGCTGCTGATTATTGGATTCCTCTTCAGCTGCTCGCACGTTTTCTCTGAATGAATTGTGTGTGTGCGAGTGTGCTGCTGTGCTGGTGTGTGTGTGCTTGCGTTGTTGTTATTAAAAATAGCGAATATAAATAAATACAGTCATTGCAACTTGACGAGTACTCCAGCCTATTTCGTAAGCGAGGTTCATTGATATTTGACTCGCTGAGTGAGACCAAAACAACGTACAGACTGCACCAAATGGACACCAAATTTCCCCATGCCTGTACTGCCCTGCCCCGCAGCTGGTTATACAATTATCAGTGCGAAGAATCAGTCAAATCAAACGTCATCCATCAGTTGCAATTCCCATTTCTATTCGTATGTGAAACTGAATGATTTAATTACTCGAACTTAATCGAATCAGTGTTATATACACACACACAACTTTATACACGTATACTTATACACACATACTTATATATAGAGCCATATGCAACGGCGATTCGATTCCCGCGACGAGCGCGTGCTGCCTCGTTCCAGTGAAAACTTTTTACATTGATGTCAATTTATAATAATTGACCTATTGCCTTAATATCGCGCTTCGACCCGGTCCGCTCTGCTCGGACGGGCCAGGAAAAGTACTGCTGCAAGTGTGTGTGTGTGTGTGTGTGTGTGCGAGTCTTGCTGCTTGTCTGTCCGAGATTCGAATATGATTCGCCGGCCTAAACGAGCATAAGCAGCGCGTGGTTTTTTTTAATCGTCTGGGTTTTCCCATGATCTGAAATTCCTGATCTTTCAATTTTTTTAATTATATAGATAAAGAGTATGGAACTTACGTAGTTTCCTTTTCCAATATAGATTTAAAAGTAATGTTTGGGAACGTGTTGAATTTTCAAAAGTATATTATGTAATGTATCAAAACTGTATTAGATTATACGACTTTTCTTTGAACCATTCTCAAAGCTGTAGAAATAACGTTGGTAACATTTAAAAAAATATAACTAGTTTTTCAATATTTATGCTTTAATCAAATATTTGTATTTGTTTAAAAAAGATCACAACGTAGAGCGCACTCTCTGATGGAAAACCTTTCAAGCTGCACATAATACCTGGGTTAAGCTCCACGCCAGTTCAGCGAGAGATCCCTCATGTGTATAATAATTCAACTTGAATTCTACTTGAATGCCTTATAAAACATGACACTTGATAACGTGTGTGATAAGCGCTACTTTGACAGTCTAAGCGACTGGCGCCAAAATGCCAAAATATTTAACGATCGCTTGTCTTAACGATCGCCTCGATCGTAATACAAAAAATTGTTGTCTTGCTGCATGACATTTCTTATTGAATTCCGAAGTTGAGTTCTGAAGTTCTAGTACTACTACTACTACAACTACAGCTGTATAATGGGGCCTTGATTACTGATGCCGATTACCGACTGATTGGAGTTGTTCTTCTCTTCTGTTTTTCTCATGCTGATAAGCTCTCAGAGACAGAGACATTGCCTCGTAGATCAGCCCTGAAAAGCAGTGCAAAAGTGTTGGATGCTGCACGATCTGCTCTTGACAATTAACCAAGTGCCGGGTGCTACGATAACTACATAATTGATTGCTCTCCTAGTGTAGAGTATGGAATATTTCCAGACGTTGATAACGCGCGGAGTGCCAACTAGCAGTACTACGCGTAAGGTCTCGTAAGGCCTCCCTCTCTCTCTCTCTCTCTCTCTTTCTCTCTTTCTCTCTGTCTCGCTCATTGAATAATAACAAAATATGCTGCGCCTTGAAGAAAGCGAAAGGCGAACAATAAACAAGAAAGGCGATCTCTTTCTTCGCCTCCTCCCGTTGTTTATTCCCCTTCGATCACCGACGATCTCAATTGTTTTTTGGCTGAGAATAACGTCAGTATGCCGAACGCACTGCCTAATGAGCACTTGGAAATGGAATGTTCCGTTGTTTCTCATATTATTATTGATATTGTTATTGTTTTTCTCACTCTTAATGTTATTGTTATTGCTGTTTTGTTATTGTTATTATTGTTTGTTCTTATTGTTTTTGTCCGCTCGCCGGGGTCAGCTCAGTTTGCCCAGAGAGAGTATGTGTGGGAGAGAGAGTGAGAAAGAGAGTGAGATCGTAAGATCGCCAAAGAAAGATTGGAGAATCGAAAGGGGGAAACCGCGCAGACCCAATTGAATTTTATTATTACGTTCAATCAATGATCAAGAGGCCAGTTTAGGTCGTGTGACAATTATACGGCTGACGTTAAGGAATTGTAGCTATAGAAGACAGCACATTCTATGTACGATCGCTTATATATATATGGTAGAATGCCTCCACAGAAACATGTGCTCAAGTTCAGGCACTCATTATGGAAACAATTCATCATCCTGCCGGGCATCTCTCGGGCTCTCGCTCTCTCTCTCTCTTCCTCTAACTCATTACATAATCAGCGCCTGCGGCGCGACAATCAATCACGATCGTCGCAAACTTGGGCTAAAAATAGCACCTGCCAATCAACGGACGGGCCAATAACGCCAATAACGGCGCCAAGGATGGCAATTTGCACTACCGACCAGGCTAGTTCCCAGTTCCTAGCATGAATAATGCGATCAATTGGCGCCCCGACGGCGACAACTTAATAGCCGATCGATAGAGACACTTCTACGAGTACTGCAGATACGAGTAAAGATCTGTATCCGTATACAGTTGCAGCTATAGAGTTTACTTTTAATCTAAAACAATTTTAAGCTATAATGTTTGAAATACTCCTTAATTTCTTCAGAATTTCTAGCAATTCTACCAATTAATTAAGTTAAATGTTTCTTACCAATGAGACTAATAAGAATTCTATACATCTTCCTTGGTATAGTGCACTTCAAATAGAAATAATCAAGAAATCGAGTGCCAAAAAGTATGCAATAGAAACTATCGCTTAGGTTTATAGTTCGATCTTGTGAAGAACCCTTTGAAATCTCGGAGCTTCCTTTAAGAAAAACTCTTACAATCTGTATGGCTAGCATTATATTCGTAGTAGTAGTACTTGCTTTGGGGAAATGCCTTTTGTTGCCATAAATCTTGGAGATAACAGCTCTGTTAGCGTGATAACTTATTCAGACAAGTTTCTATTGCTCTCAGATTTGCAGTCTGTTTAGATTTTGTTATTGTGCGTCAACTTGCTAAATTTCATCGAAATCCTCCTATCCGTTTACGGGGTATCAGCAGTCGAACGCACTCGACCATAACCTTTCTCAGCTTCCAGCGTATCGATTTGCCCGAATCGGACTTTAACATCTCTCGCGCTTCTAATGTTTTGAAACGAAATTGTAATGGAATATACACACTGGACTATTTATAGATCGCTGCCCGAACTGCCATTCCGCGGGTTATCGAATCTCACCTACTTCAGCGTCGCCGACAACGAACTCGACGAGATTCCGAAGCACGCCTTGAACCACATGCCGATTCTGCAGACACTCGACGTAGGGCGATGCAACATACGAGCGGTGCAACAGGACGATCTCAGGGGCATACAGGCGGTGACGAATCTGATCTTGCCGAGCAACAATATAACGCGCCTCGATCGCGGCGCGTTTCCCCAGAGCCTGATGATCCTGCACTTGGGCCGCAATCAGCTCGACTCGCTCAACGGATCGCTGTACGAGCTTAACCAGCTGCAGTCGCTGTTCATCAATGCGAACAACATCAGCGAGCTGGACGGCGAGTTGCCGGACGGTACGCTGCCCGAGGGCAGTAAGCTGCGACTGCTCATGGCCCATAACAATCGGCTGGAACGACTGCCGGCCAACATGGCGGGCATGCATAATCTGGAGACGATCAACATACACTTCAATCGGCTGCGATCGTTCGATCGGGTGCTGCGCAACGCGCAGTACCTCAGCGAGCTGCTGGCGAACAACAATGAGCTGGAGTACTTGGCCCGCGACGAGTTCCAGGCCTGTCGCCAGATGGAGACCCTGAATCTGGCCTGCAATCATATACGATCGCTCAACTCGTCGCTGCACTCGATGGCCAAGCTGAAGATCGGCAACTTCTCGTTCAACGACATGGAGGAGTTCTCCATGGAGGAACTGCACGGCCTGCGATCGCTGAAGATCCTCGATCTGTCGTACAATCGCATACAGCGCCTGCTGCCCGCCCATGTGCCGGAGCTGCCGCTGATCGAGCTGCGGCTGGAGCACAATCAGCTGATCACCCTGGACGCCGCCCTCGCAGGCCTAAATCATCTGCGCATACTCAGTCTGCCCAACAATCGCATTGAGCTCATACTGCCCGGCGACTTCAGTGGTATGCATCGCCTAGAGATCCTGGATCTGACCGACAATCAGCTGATCGAGCTCAAGCAACTGGAGACGGTATGTAGAAGAGTGAGAGAGAGAGAGAGAGAGAGAGAGTAAGACAGCTATTAAATAACACTTTCTTTCCCTGCAGACAACTCTGCCGAATCTAAAGATCCTGAAGGTGGCCTACAATAATATTACCAAACTGGAACGCGACTTCTTCGGGCTGCCCGTGCTGTGCCAGGTCAACTTGACCAACAACCACATCACGACGATCTCGAGCGAACTCGTCACCAACACGCGCTGCAAGAATCACAATGTGCCCGGCAAGCTGGAGATATATCTGGATGGTGAGTATAGCTCTTAAATACATACGATTTTTGTGTAAGTTCTCATGATCACTGTATTGAATTCTTAAGTGCCGGAAACTAGAATTGATAGACGAGAGTATAGAATATGCAGTGTCGAGTGTAAATAAGTTCTTTACTAGACATGATCATAATGCTGATTAGCAGATTGTTATTGCCAAGTTTGATAGCTCTAGCTGCAATATCAACAGAGATCTATGAGTTTATAGCAGTGGAACATCCGAAAACTCGACTAAGCTATAGCGTATTACCCTGCAACTATATATAATATATAGACTATATGCCTATACTACTATACTATACTATACACCTGCCCTCTTCCCCGCAGATAATCCCATCATGTGTGATGTGCGCCTGAACGAGCTGTGCCGCCTGATGGCCGCGCAGGACGCGCGTATCCGTGGACGCTCGCGCTGCTTCGAGAACGATCAGGAGGTGTGCACGGTGCTGCCGATGCTGTACAACATCGACTATCCGATGCTGGTGGCCAAGATCAATATGGGCGATGCCGAGGATGTCAAGCCCATGGTGCGGATGCTGATGCCTTCCTCCTCCTCGCCGATCCTGATCAAGAACAACGACGAGCTCTTGCCGCCGATCATCGCAACGCTGGGGCAGCCACTCATCAATCCCGTCATCATAGCAGCTCCAGCCTTGTCGCCGTCGCTGCTGCTGGCCACGACGACGCCGGCGCCGCCGAGCGAAACCAAGACGGAGATCAGTGAGACGACAACAACTACAACAACAACAACAACTACGCCGAGGACAACAACAACAACAACGACAACAGCAACGCCGGCAACTATAACGAGCTCCACGACATTCCAACCAGCTGCTGTGGTGGAAATGGTGACCACAACGGCGCCTACGACAACCACGACGAGCACCACAACGCCGCAGCCGAACGACACGCTGCCCGTCGTGCTGGACATCGAGGAGCCGCATCTGCGGCCCAACGAGACGCAGCAGCCGGCAGCAGCGGCGATGGGCAACAACAATGAGACCAACAACGCCGCAGACTCGCTGCCCATGCCCGTGCCCGGCGAGCAGCAGGCGGAGCAGAAGCCGGAGCAGTCGCTGCTGCCGGCGGCCGGGGAGCAGCTCGAGCAGCGCGTGGCCGACACGGTGGCCAAGACGGAGTACGAGACGGTCGATTTCATACCGAACGTGGTGCTGGCGACGCCGACACCGCTGCCTCTGCCGCCGCCGAGCAAGACGAACCTGCTCGAGGAGGACGCCGACTCGCAGTCGAACTCCGTGCACGAGGAGTACCCCTCGGTGCTGCTGGGCGACATGGGGCATGCGGCACAGGATCTGCAGATACCCGAGGAGCCGCCCGAGGAGTGAGCCAGAGCGTGTGCCAGCGAGCGAGAGCGAGCAGCAGGAAGGCGGACAGAGCAGGCGTTGGGCGTTGGGTGTGGGCGTGGGCGTGGCAGCGAAACGAACATTTTCGATTTGATGTTCTAAGTTTAGTTTAGTTTTTATGATTTGATTTAAGCGAAATCGCGCGAGCTTTTCAGTTGACTTGAGTTGAGTGGGAGTTATGGACGGAACCGGAACTGCAACTGCAACGGACGCGGACGGAACGGAACGGAAGGGGAACGGACTGGGACGGCGATATCGAATATATAAATATATATGCATACTATATATTTAATAACTGTACACACATGCGGTGGAAAGTCTAAAAGTAGGTACTTAGCGTTAAACATACAAGAAACAAGCAAACACAAAGCAGAGCAAGCAGAAAGCCGAGAGCAAAACAAAAGAGATGAGAACAACATACGCTGTTAACAAAGCTGTTAATGCTAACAGCACTCGCACTGCACACATACGCGCACAGAAACGTAGCGACGCACACATACATATACCGAAATGAATATATTGTTATCAGTTGGTTAACGAATGAATTTAGTTTGTAGCGCGTAATTACATATATGCAACAATGAAATGGTATTCTAAATAAAGTCGTAAATAAACACAAAACTTCAATGATTTCGAGTAAGCGAAGACGTATTAATTTCGAAATTCAAATCGAACTTGCAGTTTCTAACAGCGCCGCTAACAGAGCTCGCTGCTCTTAACATAACATAACCGATTAATGCTGTTAAGTGCTAAGATGTAAACATGTAATCGAATGCCTTATTTATTCTACTATAACAAAACTGTATTTTTGAAATTAACAAGTTGTTTTTGAAGTAAATAACAATTACTAAAAGAATTAACTGATTGATTTATTTGATAGTCACACAAAGTTGTGAACAATTGAGGGCTCTACTCTGTGCGATAATGAAACTATCTATATTTAAATGCTTATACTTATTTTTTTGTTAAATAAAATAATACTTATTAGACGCACAAATACTTCCAACATGTGTGATATTTATTTATTCATTGCTGCTATGGTATTATCGGAATGCATGCACTAAATAATCGATAGTTGGCAGCACTGCTGACTCACGATTATTGTGCGCTGCGTCGATATCGATACAAGTCTCATTGAACTACCATCCACAGCGAAAGGAGACGGAGCAAAACAGCAGCAAAACGAAAGCAAACGCAAAAGCCATACAAAACAAGAAAATCATTGCTCCGTTCTTTTATTATATTTGGCAACAATTCGTGGTCTCCTCTGTGCGGAAAAGTGTAAACAACGGCGCAACGTTTACTTTATTTTAGTTTGTCGACGTCGCTGGCTCTGTGTTGTCATTGTCTTGTGACTCTCTCGCGCATTCGAAAAGAAAGTCGTCAAAATACCAAACGAGCTTGGAGGAGCGCAGCAGTCTTTCCCGTTGTTTCTTGGGGCCACACACACACAAACACACACACACATATAGCAACTAACACGGGCAAATAAAAATACGGAATAACTGCAGCGAGAGAGAGAGAGAGCGAGAAAGAGTTGGAAGCAGAAGCATTGCAGCAGGTAAGCGGACGTGGGCAGCGATTCGGGAGTGTGAGCATTTCTCTTGAGTTTTTTTTTTTTCTTCTCCTTCTACATATTTGTTGTTTTTGCCAGCAGCAGCTTTTTGTTGCGTTTTATTGATTCCCATACACACACACACGCCATTTGTTTATAACGAGCATATTGTATATAGAGCTGTATACACTGTATGCGTGTGTGTGTGTTTGTGTCTGTGCGTGCACGTCATTCTTGTTTTTCTCTAGTACTTTTCTCTTTCGTTATAAGTATATTTATATTATATATATATATATATATATATCTTCTAAGTCAGTTCACTGTTTTCGTTGATAAGCGCATTTTTATGCGCTCTTTTGTTACTCTTTATCCGCCGGTTCAAGTCGCCGTCGTCGTCGTCGTCGCCGACTTGTCGCTTAGTCATAGCCTCGTCCAGAACAGGTTTATGTTGCCCACTGCGCCCCAGTAGAAATGAGTAATGAGTAGTTTCGCAAAATTTGTTGTGTACCATATCAGTTGAGGGCCCCCACACACACACACTCACACACACACACAGTACGCATACCATAAGTAGTTTTTGTGCAATAAGTGAAATCTAATCGCATTCTATTCCAAACGTTATCACAATCACACACACACACACCGTCACGCCAGCTCACACGTACACGCACATCAACAGCAACATTGACACCGACACACGCACACCATGCACACGCCCCAAATTGTACGCCCGCATGCACAGAGTGTTGCACTGCAAATGCATTGCAGCTGGGAGCTGGGCGAAAGAGCATGGAAGTGGGAGAGCGCGAGAGTGCGAGAGAGCGCAAAGTGATCGGCAAACGGCAGAAACAACAACAACAACAACCTTCCCCCACACTGTACAGCACTAGCAAGGCAAATAGAGAGAGTGGGAGAGCGAGAGAGCGCTTACTACTCACCTGCACAGTGCAGCACAGAGCAATGAACAGGCATTTCCCCACACACTGTTGCTCTGCAGCAGCTGCAACTCTGTTAAACGCACTAAAATGGCGAATAGACGAGCAGCGAGAGAGAGAGGGAGTGAGAGAGAGCAGCAACGACCTTCTAATGGACAGAAATTTGCCCATTATCGATTGCCCGCTAAACGATAAACGGACAAAGGGGCTCATAATAGCATTAGACAACAGTGGGATAAATAATTATGCACACAGCCGACATCAGCTGTGGAATATTTTGCTGTCCGCTCCTGCTGCTGCTGTCGTTGTTGTTGCTGCTGCTACTGTCGCATTCAAACACATATCAATTCGCATCACGCAGCAGACTCACCCGTTCGCACTTGCTCAGTCTCGCTTGTGATCTCGATCGTGATAAAGCTCGCGCTGTGTGTGCAGTGAAGCTTCCGCTCGAATTGTTTTTTCGTTCATATCGTTCGTTCGTTGAACTTGAAGTGCTGGATTCAAGGCTTTTCCTTCGCATCAAGTAAAACGCAAGACGGCAAACATACGCACACACACACATGCGCACACTCGCATATTTTTGGCAATAAAAACGTCGCCGTCCCAACGAAAGTCAAGTGCAAAAATAAAGCGCCACAACAAAGAAAGCGCCCGTCATCCCACTGTCTCTCTCTCTTTCTCTCTCTCTCGTACTGGCGCACACTTGCATTGCGTCTCAAGTTCAGAGCAAACGCACCTACACACCACCCTCATTGCCCCCATCGTCCCTTCAATCCAATTGTTTGGACTTTATTTGTTTTTGTTTCTTTTTGCGCGGCATTTAATTGAATTATTCGTCGTCTCGTCGCCGTCTTCCTCCTGCCCTTCTTTCTCCTCTGCTGCTGTCGAGCAAAGAAAAACAAACAAACCGTTAACCACCGGCCCGCATCTACACACGCACACTGTCAAATACTATCACAGTGTGCGGTCAATGAATCTCGCACACAGCATTAAGTAGTTTCGGATGTGTGCGTGTGGTGCGTAGGCTTTACCCGTTTGACGGCTCTCGCGTTTGCAGCTTTCAAGTTGGAGTTCTACTCTCTCTCTCGCTGTCTCTCTCTCGCTCTCCCGCTGTCCGCTCTCTACAATGTGTGTCAAGTGCTTACGTAGTTGAAGAACTTGTTTCAACTTGTTCGCTCTGTCGAAACAGTGTAAGCTTAGCCAGGGCAAAATCAGATAAAGGCTAATACTCTGATCTCTGATAACTTATCAGCTGACGCGTTGAGAAGCTGTCACTTTAAACTGGGCTAACTGCTGGTGAGCTAGTGTGAGTGAGTGTGCCGTACTTGTGCTATACTCTACCATTTTCGCTTGAAGAACTTTCGCAAGCAATAAATAACATCAGTATTTTCTAGGCATAACTGACTTTCACGCTAATAAATGGCACTGCAAGCTCTACAATTTCCGACGAGTTGTCTGTGTGGCGTGCATAACGCAGCTTAGCAGCAATTTTCCTATTCCCAGTCCACACGCCTTCCGCTATTTCCGACATTTAACCACCTACCGGGTTCCCAGTTTTATTTCTGTTTGTTGCATTTCTACGGCTTCTTCAAATTTGTACTAGCAAAGGGGTATATTGGACTGACAGTTCAATGGAAATTGTAATGTTATCAGAATTTACTATATAATTTTACTGTTAGTTTTTCTAAGCATTTGAAGCTGAATTCTCATTTTACTCACTTAAAAATACCTTTCAGTTTGATAATTCTACTGTATGATCTATTAGTAAGCATATATCATTGGAATTCCCTTCAGAGAGTATATTGATTGTTAATTTGTCAGTATTAAAATACCTTGCAATCTATTATTTTTTAAAATCTCTTGTTCATTCTAATTTGTCCGTATTAAAATACCCTGCAATTTACTATTTCTTAAGATCTCGTTACAATAATTTAGCTATATTTCTTTATTGTGATTGCCTTAGAATCTAATTTCTTATCAAATTTGCTATTATTTGTCTTTTCTTAACCCTAAGATCGCATTTTGATCTTCTACAGGATATCTCTTGGTCGATATTGTCATGCATACTGTTTCTTTTCTACCGTTTAGCTATCATTTTCCACCTTAGCATATTTTGTTTGGCCGCAAATTAAATTATCCATTTTTCTATTCGGTCTGGCTGCAGGTGCGACTACGGGCCGAGGTCTCTGTCTGTCGTCTCTGTTCACCCCGTCGCTCTCGCTCGCGCTCGCGCTCGCGCCCAGCTTAGGTCTGTTTGGAGTCGACGTGCAGGTTTGAACTTGGACCTGCGGGTGAGCACTGCGGCCTCCAAGTTGTAGTTAATATACTCGTCGTACATATCGTATATGTATATCGTGGTTATCATCTGCCTGCACTCGTTTCAGTTTCTCTTTTCTGTTCTTCTGTTCTTATTTCTCTGCACTCGATGCTCGCTGTGTTCTGTTCTTTGTGAATCTATAATATACAACTTAATCTCTCGATGTGCTTTTACAGTTGCACAAGAACAAACAATTAACAAACAATTTATCCTTATATATACATACATGCGATATATGTACTTTTATACTATGTATTTTGATTGTATTATCTTGTATCTCATACTTAGCTTGCTTTGGAGCACTTAAACAGCAAAAACTAAAAAAAAAAAACAAAAAATCAAAAAGCTAAAGAAACTTGCGCAAAACTCAAGCAATTAAGAAAAAAAAACACCTTCTATATATAGCAAGTATATAGAGAGCAAAAAGAAATCTATAGAAAACAAGCTACTCTCGTATAAGTCAAACGCAAAAACAAACGAAAAGTAAGTCCCAATGTTTTCTTTGCATTTCATTTATTAAACACACTGCCGAAAAACGACACCGACATCGAAACATACTATACTATATACACATGTATTAAACCCCCTCACTTAACTAATCAAGTCTCATGTGAGGCGAGACGATCTTGAGGCGAAACAGACTGAAGTACAGAGTCATTGCAGCGTGCAGCTGTGCCGGGAACGGGGAGGAGTACGCAGAGCTCAGACTCTTCTCGATCTCCTCCATATGGTTGCACGCGGTAAGAAGACTCCGGCTCTGATCTCACTTTAATTTCGACTTGTTCGCGCAGAAATAAGTAGCCTTGACTTCAACTAAGCAACGACACGCATTTGTTTTTGAGTTTTCGACACACACGCACACACACACACGCATACAGTGTAATCTACACACATACATACACGAAACGCCTTATAAGCACAGACACACACACACACAGACAGCTGCGAACGGTCCATCGATTCGCCCGACCCACTGGACATTGTTGGATGCGCACCTGTGCGATATACTGGGACCTATTTGTTTTTTCGTGTTTGTGTTGATTTTCTTCCTTCCTTTCTTCCTCACCGTATAGTAACGTGACAGTCAATTCGACACATTAAAAAACACAACAAAAAAAAAAACAAAAAAGAAGAACAACAACACAAAATTCATTTTCGGTAGGGATAAACGTAAAACCTGCAACCAAAATTACAAATTACAAAAAAAACGAGCGAAAAAAAGCGCTGAGAGGAACGCAACGCAAAAAATAAACAACTCTGCAATTAGTCAATTAGCATTACGAACATACCCTGTAGTAGCAGACACAGATCGAGTCCTTCATATAGCCATGTTAACACACCTCTCTGCTCTTCTCTTCGTCACACAGTGAGAAAGCAAAAAGACGATATGCAGGTCAATGTCGCCGGACTACGCAGAAACATCAAGAACCTCGCGCACAACTACTCGGATGCACAGGTGAGTGAAAGCTGCAGCTGGTCCTGACCCATCTAATCGCTCTCTCCTCTCTCATTTGCTCAGGTCAAGGTGCGCGAGGCCACCTCCAATGATCCATGGGGTCCGTCGGCCACAATAATGGCCGAGATAGCCGATCTGACGTACAATGTGGTCGCCTTCTCGGAGATCATGCAGATGATATGGAAACGCCTCAACGATCACGGCAAGAACTGGCGGCACGTCTACAAGGCGCTCATCCTGCTGGAGTACCTGATCAAGACGGGCACCGAGAAGGTGGCGCAACAGTGCAAGGAGAACATTTTTGCCATACAAACGCTGCGCGAGTTCGTCTACTTCGAGGAGGGCAAGGATCAGGGCACGCATGTGCGCGAGAAGGCCAAGCAGCTGGTCACCCTGCTGAAGGACGATGAGCGGCTGAAGAACGAGCGTGTGAAGGCGCTGAAGGCCAAGGAGAGATTCGCATTGCATCCGAGCGGATTCGGTAGTGATGGCTACATTGATGGGCCCTCACAGCGTGACATGCCGCCGGGCTGGCAGGAGGAACCACCCAAGAACGCCTCCGAGCTGGAAATGGTGCGGCCACAGACCGCGGGCGAGGAGGAGTTGCAGCTGCAGCTGGCCATGGCCATGTCGCGCGAGGAGGCCGAGCAGGAGGAGGCCAAGCGGCGCAGCGATGATGTGCGTCTGCAGCTGGCGCTCAGCCAGAGCGAACAGGACTTCAAGTGAGTGCACAAAGGCTTTACTACGACTCATGGCACTTTGATTCTAAAATGTTTCTATCTCCTAGCAGAGATCAAAACGGCAGACCCATTCCGGCGCCAAGAAAGGAGGAGCAACAGAGCCATCTGCTTGACTTGCTGGATATCTCGCTGGGCGCGACTAGCATTTCGAGTCCACCGCTGGGTGCTGCAGGAGGTGGTGCTGCTGTTGTGGATCCGTGGGCAGCGCCCCCGGCTCGTGCAGCAAGCCAAATGTCTGATCCTTGGGCTGGGAATGCTCAACCGCAGGTGGATCCCTGGCAGACCACAGCACCAGCGCCACGTACCATCATGAGCACCGGTGTGCCGCTGGGCGCAGCAGCAGCTCCAGCTCAACCTCTGGGCGCTGCCAGCGATGCGTGGGGCTTGCGCACACACTCACCCTCATTGGCGTCTGGTTCCTCCAACGAAGGCTGGCTGCAGACGAACGGCAATGCCAACCAGAATGGTGCTCGGGCAGCTGCTCCCGCGCCAGTCGATGCCTGGCTGACGAAGTCTACAGCGGCACCGGGCCTGGCCGCGGCGGTACCTGCCCCACGTGTGGCTACCAACGGCAGTGCAGCAGATCCTTGGCTCTCTGAGGCACAGCCAGCAGCTACAGCTGCAGCGCCCGCACCAGCAGATCCCTGGGCAGCTGCACAGCCGACGACAGCAGCGCTAGATGATCCCTGGAAGGCACTACAAACGGGCGCCGTCAAGGTAGTTATCGCTAGAGAAACTCTATAGTAGCTTGACTTATTATACTTCATTCCATACAGAAACAATCACCCGACTTCGATGAGTTCGATTTGATAACCAATCGCAACAAAAGCGGCGAACACAACAATTCCAGTGCCTCCAACAACAACAATGGTAAGATGTGATGAAATTCCAACTGTTTCCGTATGATATTTAATTGCTTAACCCCTCCCACACAGCTTCGCTGCTCGACGAAATGGATCCGCTTTCGACGAACTACGGCAACAGCAGCAGCTCCATGCATCCATCGACGGGAGCCACAGCAAAGAAACCGCTCAAGGATCCGCATTCGTTTCTGGGCGAGAACTCGGCGCTGGTCAATCTGGATAATCTGATCAAGCCAATTGCGCCGCAGACACAGTCGGGACTCGCACCAGCCTACAATCCGTTCGCAGACAACGTAATGCCGCCGAAAACGAATCTATTCCAGCAGCAGCAGCCAGCCGTAAGACATGGACCTATTGATTTAACTAGAGTTCGTTATGCCTACTAATAAATCCCGTGCCCCACTCGAGCAGGTGCCGTCCATCAATCAGTTGAAACAGCAGCCGCCCTTTGCAGTTAACATGAACCAGGATCCCTGGGCGCCGGCCAGCAGCACAGGCGTCAGCGCAGCTTCTCAGGTGAGTGTGTGGGTGGGCGTGAGTGTATGTATGCGTGTGCGTGCGTGTGTGTACGTAGCGAGGTGTTTGGGGGCGGAGTACGTTTAGGTATTTAATTAGGACCGATTTTGATCTGATCTCTCTAATGATTTCTGTTGGTACTCTTTACTTTTTCATATTCTTTTCATTTCCGTTCCTTTCATGCATTTTGTTTCCTACTTTCTTACATTTCCGCTTTGTCATCTGTTTTCTGTTGTGTTTTGAGCAACTGTTGCATGCAACATCCAAATCTGAATCCCAATCCTCATGCCAATCACATAGCCCAAGCCTCTACAGCCGCTGCGTCCGACCAGCTTGAGCCTGAAGCTGTCCGATGACTTTGAGCTGTTGAGTGCGTTCAGTAAACCTCCACCTCTCACAAATCCCAATGCGAATCCCAACCCACAGCCCCCGTCACAGCCAAGCACGCAAGCCTACCACAACAATCCGTCCGTCGTCAACAACAACAACCATACCACCATGTACAGTTCCGGCTATAGCCACAGCAACTACTACAGTCCCAGTGTCGAGAGCATTCGCAACATGGACATCATGAGTGACACGCCGGCACAGCGTTCTTATTTCCCCAGTCCCTCGGCACCCACTCCCGGGCCATACAGTAGCAGCTACAGTAGCACGCCCGGCGGCGGCTACTCCAGCTACACGCACTCGTACAGCAGTGCGCTCTCCGAATCTCTTGCCGAGACACCGGGCGTTAGCATCAAGCCCCTGGACTACGACAATAATATGGCTCCAGCCGGCAACTACTACGGCAATTCCCACAGCGCCACAGCTGGGCACAACTGCAAGCTGGAAGTGAGTGGATGATTGTGAAGTCGACCGATGCCTGCGTTGTTGTTGCTGCTGTTGTTGTTGTTGTTCGATATTTGCTCCCAAACTAGCGCCAGAAACAGATTTGCGACTTGTTGTTGTTGCTTTGCTTGACTCTTATTTAGTTTGTTGATTTCGTTGTTTGCCTTTGATTTGACTGCTTTATAATTTTCCAGCCAGCAAAAGCTAGAGAAAGTAACCTTTCTGGGAATGAAACCGAAGCGTTAAAGCTTGTATTAAGTCTTTTAATTAGTTTTATAATAAGTCTGCTCTAAGCTAGATCTTTATATAAGACAGAGGATAGCGTGGGATCATGTTTAACTATCTAGACTTATAGCTAGGCTGTCGAAATGTATCTTTAATTATTTGAGATACTTCGTTACAATCGCATATTGACTTGAATCTTCTGCTAAATTCTGTCTGTTCATAACTCGATTTATTGAAAAAAAAAGCTTTAGATCATCTATTCAAAAATATAAAGCTAGCTTTAAATTTTTTATTATTAAATTGGGAGAAGTCTTCGATCATCTACCGGTCTAGGCTATTATCAGCTATTTTAATTAGTTCAAATAATTTATTATAGATTAATTATTTAGCTTGTCTGTAGATAATGCTAGTGTTTAAAGGGAAGATATATCTCGAGATGATGATGATGATGATCATTTTTGAAGAGAGCAAATACTTTAATATCATTTTTAACTAACAATATTATGGTGTGGGTTCAGAATATAATACCATGCCGATTTCATACTGTTTCATATATGTTTTGAAATTAATTTGATTTCATATATAATGAGGACTTGTTATACTCAGCTAGATATATCCGACGGTTTCATTCCCCGCTTCTCGGTAGCAAGGCGAGCGTTACGTACTCATGTTATAACCCTAACCCAGCAGCTGCTCTCTGCTCTCTGCCAAACACTTGACCAGTTTGATAACTATTTGTTCTAATTGTAGCCAACAATGGAGGCTTGGACGCTTAAATAAAACACAAAGATATATGCATAATGCAATACAATGCAAATGGGTAAAATGTTTATTTCGAATGTGCATGCTCTCTCTCTGCCACATAGATATAACCTATCTATCTATCTATATATAAATATATATTCTTATGTACCTAACTTGTAAAGCAAAACCTTTTATCCATTAGTTTGGCATAAACCGAAAACACACACTGAACTAACCCAAAGCAACTAACTCAATTGTTGTTATACTAATTTAGCTTCTAGTGTTCTCTCTTGCATGTAGTTAGTTTGCTTGCTTAAGCGCTAGTCTAATGCGACTTGCAGATCTCTGACTAATTTTCGAATTGGAATCCTTGCAGCAAAACAACAACATGCCGTGGATCAAGCCCGAGGCTACAGCCACAAATCCGTTTTTGTCATAAGTGAAGGAGTGCAGATCCGGATCGAGCAAGAGCAAGAGCAACCAACCAATCAATCAATCAATCAACTAGTAGCAACTTACCGCAGCTAATGTGAACTACAAGAAGAAGAAGAAGAAGAACAACAACAACAACAAGAGCAGCAACAACTATATCAACGGTTTGAGAGACGATGCAGTCGAGCTGCCCAATCAGAATTGGAACGAGCTTGAGAACGCCAGAACGAGCAGCAGGAGAGTGCAGGAGGGAGCAGCAGGAGCAGGAGAACAACAGGGGCAGTTAAAGTAGAAGCAGTAACAATAGCAACACAAGGCGATAATATGATTTAATTGATTACTAAATTATGTGTAAGAAAGTATTATTAAACTGTAAAATTTGTAATGTGTTGTAACTGTCTGAGCGGGAGCTCGAGAGAGAGAAAGAGAGAAGGAGCAGAAGCAACACAAGGTTAACTCTGAGCTATGTGCAATCAATCTGTTGCTTTCAACAGTGTTGAGAACTTTCCTTTCCCCCACATTGTAATAGCTATATACTAGAAGAGCCAGAAATAATACTGTAAAAGTCCCAAATGTATAAATATTGATTGTAAGCCTAGCTCGACTGTGCTCGGGTTCGAGTCGATTCCAATCGGGTTTCAGCCCCCAAACCATTGGCAGTCTACAATTAGTCCATTTAACTGTTAGTTGTTGTAAATTGTCGCCTGAAACCAAAAATCAGATCAGACGAAAAGATTGTTATATAGCTTTAAAAACCGATAGAGAAACCGTAAACGCAACCGCAACCGCAACTTGTGCATTGAGCCGGGAGGCAGGTGTAAATGTGACACACTGATAGGAAGAACAAAAACAATTTTTATGTGTATGTGTGCTTTTTTGTAATTGTAACTGTAACATTTTTAAATAATTTACGTTTTTTGCGACATTTGTTTATGGGCAAAGAATGGGCAGAAGGAGCGGGAAGCGCACTGTAAAAACGATACGATGATCATTTTTAAAAAAAATAACACGATTTTTGTGAACGTTTTTAATGGGCGGGGCAAGAGTTTTCCGTGCGTTTCGCTAGTTTCGTTTTTGAAATCGGAGCTACCTTTCAGAATGCAATTGCCTTTAAGTTTTGCTGTTGAACCTTTTTATAGCAAATAGTTTAAAATTTACACAAGCGAAACAAAATATGATTAAAATGCTAAAGCGAAAAGAGAAACACAGAGAAGCAGAAACAGAAATATATATGGTATACATTTAGGCTAGAATACGTAAAAATTGTATAAGCGTAACTTAATGATAAACAAAATATATACAAAAATCCAAAAAAAAAAAAAATCAGTAAATGAAAACCAATTGAGAACAAGCAAACTGAATTGGAATGCTTAAGAGATTTACACAGACGTGCATATATACACACACACAAGCTAAAACACACACTCATTTAACACACATACTATATACACACACCAGTAAAGTTTTAAAGCATATTTTCATATTAAAACTCCATTTGTTTTATCGAAGGAAAAAGGCAGAGAGGAGTAGCAGCTGGAGCTGGAGTTGGCGTCGGTTTGGAGTTATAGTGTCTCCATTTCAGATGCTCGCATTGCACAACCCGAACGAAGGGGCAAAAGTGCTAAACGCTCCTCCGGCGTAGCAGCGCCTCACACCTCGCCGTCGCTTTGCCCGGCAGCCAGCACTTGACAGCCATCGCCATCGCCAGCACTCAACACTCTTTGGCTGGGCAGGGGAAAGGAGCAGGCTGAGCACGATTATGTTAATTTTAGCGCGGGATGCAGTGGGGAGGGGAGGGCTGATCTCGGCGGCATTAACGGAGCACGCCCACCGCATATGGCAGTGATATTTGGCCAGATCCAGCCATGGCTCTTGGGATGCGATGTGAGTGTGCTGGATGTGGCGACGGCAGTCAGGCTGGCGGTGGTGGTGGCGGAGTGGCGTGTTGCGCAAGTGGTTGCCCGACGCGATTTGGTTTTGATATTTGACATGCGCTGGGGGCCATCAGGAAACTTCGTTTAAATGAAATCAAAAGTGCACAAATACATAATTTACACAAATTGTAATCAACTGGAAGAGTGTGAGCAGCGCGGCGACTAAATGCATGTTGCATACGTACACCTATGCATGTACGATGGGCACGTATGAGCACACATATAGCTGTACGACTTGCAGACAATGCAGCATGATGAGGACATACTACAACACATGAAATTAGTTAAAGCTATGGGAGAGCGCCTTGCTTCCGCCCAAGTAAGTTTTATGTGTCTTTTTTATAGCAACGGTACGATTTTGATAATAGACTTTCCCTAATTAACCTAATATACCTAATCATACAGCATAGTCCCTCAAAAAGACTACCATCGCATTAGCAACAGAAGTTCTTCAGTTTACAAGCCAAATTAGCAGGCCTGACCCATAACTGACCCTAACTCCAAACTAGCCAACAGCTATCGATCGGTATGCGGCTTATGCTTCTCCACTCTTTTCGTCTAACTCGAAAAAGAATCATTAGTTTTGACTAGCGGTTTCTATGTAAAATACTAGGTCAACTATACGAAGTATTTGGGCAAGATTGTAGAGTTCTGACAAATTAGTTGCTATAAACTAATTATGGTAGTCTCAACCGGAAAAAGGTTTCTTGTTTTGTCTCAATTCTTGATCCAACAAGATTTAAGTTAGTTCAGATTTCATTTTTTCTACATGAAGGATATTTATAGCAACTGGATTATGTCTTCAGTTCTATAGTATATTTTCCGGAACCAAGATTGAAGAGTTCTGATTGATTGCTATAAAATAATTATGGCAGTCTCAATCGGAGGAAATTGTCGAAAGGATTCTTATTTTGTCTCCATTCTTGATCCAACAAGATTTAAGTTTGTTCAGATAACATTTTTCTATATGAAGGAGATTTATAGCAACTGGATTATGGGTTTTATAGTGCATGCTCCTTAACCAATTTAAAATTTAAAATATATTCAGCTGATTCAATATTGAAGCTTTACTATATAGATGAGACAATTCTAGGACTTTGTAACAGATTTTATCTAGATATTTATAGTTATGACTCAATTATAATGCTTGCAATAGACTGACTATATATATTCTTGTTCCATAAAGTTGAAAATAAGTTCAACCAGCACTGAACTTGAAATTTATATAGTAGAATATTTCTATGGACTGGATAACAATAAAAACTCCAGTTGTTCCACTCAGTTCCCCCATAGATAACTCACAACATGCATTCGATTTCCAGCGTTTTATTCATCAATCATTTGGACTCTGCACAGTGCTTACGAGTGCTTCCTGAGGACACCGTTGATCCAGTCGGTGTATTGGCTGACATCCACATAGACGCCCGGATACTCGTGATCGGCGCAGCCAATGCCGAAGGAGACAACGCCGTAGAGTCTGCGCCCGTCGGTCAGCGGGCCACCCGAGTCCCCCGAGCAGCTGTCGTGGTTCAGCCTGGAGGCGCACATCATTTTGCGCGAGATTTTAATTCCGCCCTTGCGGTACAACTTGCTGCATTGCTCGTGCGACACAGCGTCTACCATGGTGCCGCGCAGATAGCGTTGCGCCTTTACAGCTGACGCCCGGCTGACGCCCCAACCGCTGACCAGCAAAGACTTGGGCTTCTTGCTGCGCGGAATCTTGACGCGCTTCACGCAGCTGCCGAAGCGCACAGGCCGCTCCAGCCGCATCAACGCCAGATCGTTCTGCATGTTCTTGCTGTTGTAGCGGGCGTGAGCGACCACGAGATTGACGCGATGCAACTGCCCGCCGCGACGCTGCTGCGAGGAGCCGACGCGCGCCGTAAATCCTTTGCCCTCGGTACCGTCGACGCAGTGCGCGGCGGTGAGTATCCAATTGCGCGAGAGTATGCTGCCGCCGCAGGTGAAGCGGCCCCTGTGATGCACTGCAGCCTGATAGGGAGCAACCCTGCAGGAAATGCGCACACCGTTCACAATGCGCGTGGGGAACTGCTCATGGTCCAGCTCTAGCTCCGTTTCCGGCTCCTGCTGCTGTCCCGTCGACTGCTCCTGTATCTCCTGCTCCAGCTCCAGCTCCAGCTGTTGAGCCTGCTCCGCCTGCTCCTCCTGTCCCTCCGCCGGGTAAACAACAATCGGAGTGAAGCGCTGCTCGTACAGCAGCAGGTGTGTGCCATTGTTGATGTAGTAGCCTCCACCCTGCCTGCCCTGCTCCGCCGCAGCTGAGCTGCCAAGCCAGAGCAGCGCCAGAACACAGACTCCAAGCGGTTCCATGCGCAGCATTTTACGACCAAACCGCGCGAAGATCTCGCAACAACTGACAGAACCTCGTGCAGAAGTTTAACTTTTGACCTGAAGAAAATTTTAATTTCTGCGTCTGTCAAAACTAACTGTAAATTGGGAGGCACCACGCTACGATCTGCGTCTCTATCGCTGATGTAATTAGCTGCGAAAGTGAAATGAGAGGAGGAGAAAATCTAATGAATGCAAAAGCAGCGAACAAATTTGGCAAAACTCAGAAACTTTTTCCTCGTGCGAATTCCTCCATAATTTCGCCTCGCCTGCCAATTTGCAGCTTCCAGCGTATAAATCTCATGTGGCGGCGCTTGACTACTGTTTGACCATTTTTGGTAGGGCGCCGCTTCCGCATGTCAGCGACAGAGTGAGAGAGAGAGAGAGAGAGGGAGAGAGAGTGAGGGAGACATAACAATAAAACGATTAATTTCATGTGCATTTTTGCGAAATTTAATTATGTGCGAAATCTCAGCTAGACAATGCGCGGGAGTGGGCAGCTGGCAGGGGAGGCAGCACTGCCAGCAGGAATAATTAGGTAGTCGCAGTGCAGAAAGTGAAAGGAGCAGTGGAGCTGCAACCCAAGCCTGGACCTGTTGATAGCGATCGCTGATGTTTGCCGTAAAACTCCCCATTTATTTGCTTTATGCGTATGTAAATTTCAACACCAAAAAAACTACTTCCCGAACACACTGCAGAAAGAGACAGAGAGATATAGTGGGCTCACATCAGATAAGATCGACAAGCTTTCATCTACATATCTTGCAACGGGTTGATCTCTCAGTTCTGGTAAGCTATGGTAATAGTTTATACAGATTTTCGATTCTGTATGTTAAGCTGTAAGAAATCTTGGTATATAATACGTATATAGGTATTATTTTTGAACAAAGCCTTGAAAAACATAAATGTAAAACTAAATGTAAACATGATCAGGGAAATTGCAAAAAAATCATAATTTCTATACAGATTTAAAGCAGAATTGTTGTCAAGACTGGAAAACATTATTACGCTTCAGTAAGCTGTAAGAAACCTTGGTATATAATACCTATGTATATAGGTATTATTTTTAAAAACTAAACATTGTTTTGAAAAATATAAATGTGCATTAGAAAAAAAATATACTACATATAAAGACTCTAAAATGATCAGGAAAATTGCAAAAAAATAATACTTTCTATACAGATTTAAAGCAGAATTTGTTATCAAGACTGGGAAGCATTATCAAGCTTCAGTACACTTCAAATAACTACCATATACGAAAGTATTTATCTCTGTATTCTTCTAAACTTTAGAGACAACTTTGATATCCAATAACAAACAACTCAAAGCTAATCAGACGAGTTTGAATAGCATTCCTCTTGGTTAATCTCTGTATTCTTGCTAGCTTTTTTGAGTTTATTGAGCCGCATATGATATCATAATTGCTTTGAGGTTAAGTAGCACAACGACCGCTGTCTCTTTCACTCCGGGCTTGGCGCTCACAGCATCTGCCCGTTCAAACCGCGAAAATCGCGATTTTTATGCTTTAATTAAAAAGTCTGTAAAGCTTCAGTTTGTGGGGCTCATTAATGGGTTTCTATGGCAACGAAATCACGCTTCGCATAGCATGAACACACACACACACACACAGCGAAGCACACATATGCATGTGTTGGTTATATGTGTGGCAGTAATTAGACATGATCAGCTTGATGCCTGCACCTTTGACAAGCTGCCAGAAGAGAGCTTCATCTCCGGCTCAGCAGACTTCATTATGAAGTCGCAGTTTTGTTTTTGTTTTCCGCTTGCATAACGCACACACACTCACAAAGACACACACACACACGCCTCGAGTGTTTGTTTCTAACAAATTGATTTTTAATTATGGACTGCTGCTGCCTCGCCGAAATCTAAACGAGAGTTAGAATGGAATGAGCTTCGCGATTCTGGGAAATCAGTCCTTCAAAGAACTGCCTGGCTGTTTACCAAATTTGAGATGGAGCTAACTTTGAAAAGGGATATGTGTAGGTAGCAGCACGTTAGGAAATTGAAGCTTTGCATAATGAAGATTCGTCATTTTGAAGTCTCTATAGGGCAAACTCTTGATAAAGATATAAGGTATTATTTCTCTAAAAAAATTGTGCTTTTATTTGTTATGTAATAATAAAAAAGGGAAATTTTTCTAAATCTTTAAAGATAGAAGAAAGTAAAAAAAATATTATAAGCAAAGATCTATGTAGATACTTTTCAAATCAAAATATTTATATTTTAGAAGTCTTTGTCTTAAAAAAAATGTTCTTTTATTTGGTATGTAATAGTAAAAGAGGAAATTTCAATAAGGATAAAAGAAAGTAAAAAAAAAAATGATTTCAAGCAATAATTATCCATTTTATAAATAAATATCTACGTAGATACTTTTTAAAACTTTGCTGCCTTTTAAAAATTATTATTTTTCAGAAGTGTCTTGCTTTAAAAAAAATGTTTCTTTATTTGTTATGTAATAATAGAAGAGGGGCACTTTTTAAAATCTTAAAAGAAAGAAAGAAGTAAAAAAAAATTAATTTTAAGCAATAAAAAGATCTACGTAGATCATTTTTAAATCTATGCTCCCGTAAATAATTATTATTTTAAGAAGTCTATTAAAATCTAAGCCATGTTTAAAAGTAAAAGTTAAAAGCTTAGAAATGCAAACCATACTTGAATAGTTAAAAAAATTATAACCAGAAAAAAATATCTGACACAAGAGATTTGATTTCTCCCATTGTATTCGCTTTAGTTTTCGTATCTAGAAAACCGCGCAATCATCTAATCCGAAACTCGCGCAGAGTTCTGCACTTTGGATATTCCGTAGCTCCACCGACACGGGGCGACTCGCTCGCAAATTAAGCTGTTCAATTGAAATATTGCAACTTTCATTTTCGAAACATTTCGCTGCCGCCAGCGGTAATTGAAACATATATTTCGCAGTATAAAATCACGTCGGGGCCAACACTCGAGCACGACATGAGGCACGACAGATCCGCTGCACTTCGTTGCCGCTGCCGCTCCCGCTCCAGCTTCACAATGCTGTCAATTCCCCTGCTGCTTGCTCTCGGCTCTCCACATGCCACTGAAATCCCCCATAGTCGGCAATTTCACCCATTTCGCACGTTCCACACACACACACACAGCGTGGCAGTGGTAGAGGGAGTGGGGGAGAGGGCAGGGGCTACCCTCATGTTAGTTAATCATTTAATTTGATTGCGCGCGCTGGCGCGCTTCTTGTCAAGCTGCAGATGGAGATTCGGCAGCGGGAGCAGCCAGTTTAACACTCGTTCCAGCTCAGCTCCGTATCAATAATTATCAGCGTGGCCATCAGACGCGCTCAGATAGCAGCGGCAGACTCAGGCAGGCAGGCAGACCAGGCAGGCAGCACACCTTGTTGCAGCTACGCCTGCCTCCCTGCCCCCCTCGCTCGGTGCAGACAAGCCATCAGCTTGGAAAATTGTGACATTTAGACACAACAAATCATAGCAGGCGGGATCATTAGGCTCTTAACTGCGCCTGCCTCACTTGTTGTTATTGTTGTTGCTGTGGGGCCCGTGGATGCTGCGCTGGCAGGTATTTTTGTATGTCAATGGGGTGTATAGAAATCGAAAGTTTCACACTTGTCAATTAAGTGTACCAAGCGCTGTCCGCTGTTGTTGTTGTTTTAGTTGTTGTTGTTGCTGTTGCTGCAGACTGCAGTTGAAAAGTGGCTGTCAATGAAAATGAAATTTTATTGAGATTTTTTTATTTCGAAATTAATTAGAAAAGCGTCTCCCGCTCGCACTCAGTGTGTGTGTGTATGCGTGTGCTTTGGTAGCTTAATTGCTTGACGAGTGTGTGCGCTTGTGTGTGTGTGTGTACGTGTGTGTCTGGTTATATAAGTCGTAAAATATCTGAGCCATAATAATCGGGTATTGAAAAACGACTATCACTTTTACTATCGCCCGTCGCCGCAGTCGCCACAGTCGCTTCTAAGCGATTCTACAGTGAAAGCGAACGAAATTGTGCGAGCCCGACAGACAGTGGCAGAAAGCGGAAAATCGACGGGGGGTGGGGGGTTGGCAGCGAGTGGGAGTAAGACTCTAAGCTGTTGACAATGTTAACGACGGATTATGCAATCTCATCGGGCGGGCGGCCTGCAGCATGACGTGCAACTCGAGCGGGCGGCTCATTAAACGCAGCATAATTGTATAGATACCACTGCAATGTATGTGTGCGTGTGTGTGTGTGTCCGTCCCACTGTCTCGTCCATCCGTCTCTGTCGATTGCCGATTTTCACAGGCAACGCGCCGACCGGTTGCATTTCAATAACCAAACTCGGCTTAAATAATGCACTCGCACTTTTACTCGCTGCCAGCCAAAAAGAAAAAAATGAAAAAAACCGATAACAACCCGAAAAAAGCCAAAAAAAAAAACGGCCAAAACGAAAGCGAAAGTTCTTTTGTGTTGCCTGCGCCGGCGCGTCGATTCTTATCGTCGAGCGTTGCGCCTGCGCCTGCGCTGGCATCGCCGGCGTCAGCGTCGCCGCGTACTGCGCAGTCGACGGCGCGAGGCGGCAGATTTATTTATGCACTTTTCATTTCACTTAAGAGCCACATGAAACGATGCCGATCAGCAGCGACAGCAGCAGCAGCTCAACTTTCTTCCAAAAAGTCAACAGCAGTGACAAAAACAACAACAACAACAGCAACAACTGCAGCAGCAACTGCTGCAAGTATGCGCGTTGGGGGCGCCACACTGGACACGCCATGCGTTGCGCGTTGCGCGATCACCTTATTCTTTAAATTGCCACTTGCACTTGACCGATGGGCGCGAAATGCAGCTAAAGCAGCGCACAGTGGGCTGCAGAGAGAGATAAGTTGTAGGTAAATCTGTTGGAATTTTGATGGAGCTCTTTATGCACTCTATACATTAATTCTGAATTTTGAAATAATCTAAATGCTCATAGAGTATTTAAAATGTTAAATAAATTAAATTAACTCTTTTAGTGATTTGAAAAGTTTTAAATTTGCACTTCTACCTATGTTTTCTGAAATTTCAAAAATTCTGTTGGGCCTTACAGCATTTTTTCGGCGCTTTTATGTTGAAATTTTATTTTTATAGCATTGATTTCCAAAACATAGAAATTTGTTTGATCATGCTCGATTCAAACTTGCATTTCAGATTCTGCCTTATTCTCAAAAAACATTATTTAAAAAATGTTACATTTCAATTTCAAAGATGCCGTATACCACTTTCAAAACTTATTGGAAATCAAGCTATTTTCAAAAAAAAGGTTTCGTTCTCATACTTTTTTAGTTGTTTAAATTACAAAATGAAAAAATTAATAATAATTAAATTATCAGAGTTATTTAAAGATTATACAACTATTTCAGAACTAGTTCCGGAACCAAAACTATCATATAGGTATATTGTTAAGAAAATATACTACTATTTCAGTACGTATGGAAGCACTTGAGTTAGCTCAGCCGGAACTGGTGGAACTATTTCCGAAACCGGAACTATCATTTGGCTATAAAATCTAAAATGTTTACTTGCGTCTTCGCCTTGCTCCACTGTCGGCCACCCAAGAATATGTGCGACCGCGATTGGATCCAATTAAACTTGCAAGCATTTTAATCGAGTCTGCTCTGCAACAAGTTCAGGCAGTCTCCCAGTCCCTCCGACCCTCAGTAGCTCAATCTACCAATTTCTCAGCGTTTTTATACCATTTACCCATTGAAAATGGGTAAAAAATGGTATATTAACTTTGTGCAAATGTATGTAACAGGCAGAAGGAGGCGTGGCAGACCATACAAAGTATATATATTCTTGATCAGCATCAATAGCCGAGTCGATTTGGTCATGTCCGTCTGTCTGTCCGTCTGTCCGTCTGTCCGTCTGTCCGTCTGTCCGTCTGTCCGTCTGTCCGTCTGTATGAACACACAGATCTCAGCTATTAAAAGAGCTAGAGGCACCAGACTTGGTGGGAGTGTGCGTGTATTCAATACACACAAGAAGTTTATTTCAAACTTGATGTGCCACGCCCACCTCCTCCGCAAATCGATAAATGCGTATTTCGATTTTTTCTAAATAATTCAATAACGAAAAGAGATAAACGCACCAAATTTGGTAGGAGAGTGTCTTGCAACATTATGCAGAAGTTGGATTTTAGAATTTTGGATGCCACGCCCACCGCCTCTAAAAAACACATTTTTATAGTTTAAAAGAAAACTAGAAAAGCTAGAAGCGCCAAATTTGAAAGTAAGGTGCCTGGTAACATTACGAAGAATGTTTGATTTTCAACTTTTGGATGCCACGCCCACCGCCCCCAAACTATTGAATTTTAAGAAAAGTAGGGAAATAACAAAACATTTTTTTTAACACTCTTGTAGCTTACCATAGTACAGATCTACCCTATAAATTTCAATCCGATCGGACAATAAACAAAGAAGTTATAGGAGTTTGAATCTCCCATATAAAGTTGTGGGCGCTTAGAATTCCAACTAGAATGTTGAACTGACGCAGCAGAAGGCCGGCATCAATAAAAGTCTCATTTGCCGATCGCTCCGCGTAACTGTGTGTGGTCTAGATGGTTGCATGCAAGATTCTGGTGCGTGTGGTCGCGGGTTCAAATCCAGCAACGGGCAATTTTTTTTTTTTTTTTGCCGATCGCACTGCGTAACTGTGTGTGGTCTTGATGGTTGGCTCGCAAGTTTCTGATGCGTGAGGTCGCGGGTTCAAATCCTGCGCTGGGCAATTTTTTTTTTTTTTAATAATTTTGCGCTATATGAAAAATATATTATGCAAAAAAAATAAAAAAAACCAAAAACTTTTTCTAAGCAATACAAAAAAAAGAAGACTGCGTTTGGATTCGAACCGGGAACATTTAGTTAAAGAGCTGACAACTCTAACAACAAACCACTGAAGCACATGGTCTGTTCCTAGGCGCGAGAAGTTTTGCATACAGCAGCAGAGACGGAGCAGAGGCTCGGCGTCAATGCTTGTGCCGACTGCGCACGCACAATCGGCGTGCAGTCGGCATGTGCCATTAGCGTCAATGCATGTGTATTTAATTTCGGAAATATGCGATGCGTTGTTATTAATTCGAATAAAAGTAATTAATATTAAGAATTATTTTTAGCAGCCAAAGGTAAATTATAACTTACTGTCGAGTGCACTCGACTGTAGCTTTCTTCAATTTTTATTTTTTAATAACAAAGAAGTTATAGGAGTTCGAATTCCCCATACAAAGTTATGGGCGCTAGCGATTCCTAATCAAAACGTTAAATCGACGCAGTAGAGGGCCCGCGTCAATAAAAGCCTAATTTGCCGATCGCATGGCGTAAACTTGTGTGGTCTAGTGGTTAGAGGTCCGATTCGTAAGTTACAAAGTTCGTGAGAGTTCTTGGGTTCGAATCTGGCGCGGGACGATTTTTTTTTCTTAATGTAAATTGCTTTTTTTTTATATTTTTTTTATATATTTTTATACAATTTATTTTATTTTGTATTATTTCTTCGAATAGGGTAAATGGTATCTTACAGTCGCGCGCGCTCGACTGTAGCTTTCCTTACTTGTTTTTTTTCTCGACTTTTTCGGCCTTTTGGTTAATTTGTGAAAGTTTTGTGCAAACAATCGGAGCGCAATGCAGAGCGAGGCATAAATTCAATCAGGCGTGGCCGGCCCTAAAGGTGTACGGTGCATGGGCGGCCCCTGTCAATATATAAACATATATATACATATATATAGGGGCACTTCTTGTGGCCCATCTGTCCGGCTGGCCGACTCTGGCGACTGGTTCGCAGCATCCTTTTCGGTTGACATTGCCGTAAAATATTTGGAGTAAAACTGATTTAATTGACGCTGGCGTTGCGTAATGTGCAACAGCCCGAATCAATGTGCCCCACCGTACCGCTGCCCCTGCCCAATCCCTATGGCCACTTATCCTGTGCGATAAGAGGCGACTGCATTTAATGTGCTATAATTGGCCAAAGCGGAGCTGAGCTCGCTTAACTGGGTTAGTGGCGCTGGCGCCAAAGCTGAGCTGCACTGAAACCGAAGTTGTTCGATCCGCAGACAGAGTTGGAGCTGGAGCTGGAGCTGGAGCTGGAGCTGGAACGGAGTTGAAGTCGTAGCCCGAGCCGAGGCCAAATCGCCAACCAGTTCGTGTCATGTGATCTTATCGTTAATAGGAAACAACTAAAGCAAACACAGCAGCAGAAGAAGCAGAGGAATAAAAAAACTGCATCGGAGACAAGTACAAAGCGAAAAGCGCCGCCAATGGCAATTCTTGTTGTCGACTTTTCGATGGTCTCTCCCTCTCGCTCGCTCCAAACTAATGTTGTTGTAACATGAAAAGGGTTTTTTTGTTCGCATTCAATTGTGGGCCAGTCTGGGGCCTAGTTTGAATGGCTCGAACTAGAGCTGTAGTTGTCGTTGCAGTTGTAGTTGGCGTTGTGGTCTCTCAGCTGCAGTTGGAAATGGCGAAAAGTTCGCATAAAATACTTTTTCTTAATTAGCAAACGGTACATTAAAAAAGTTTTAAGAGCTGCAGAATATATGGTATTATAGTGCATAACATGTGGATTTATATCTTTGCATTAATCTTTAAAGAAATTGCATTCTTCTTACAACTTCAGCGAATTTTTTAATGCAGTCTTAACAACTTTTCGATTATTTTGGTTTTTTTCTTTTAATAAATTAAAACAATGAGCTTTTAAAACTTCTGTAGAACTCAACTGATTTTTTCGTGGCTTTTAAAACACACTCAATTTTAAGTTTTTTTAAGACTGAAAATGTAAAACTATGAGAAGCAGATTATACAGTCTAGTATTTTCCAATTTATGATTTTCGCTCGAGTCCTGAGCTTTCAGGAGCTTTCAAAGCTATTTAAAATGCTGAGCAATGCCTGAAGAGCAGTTAATGTAGTTCTAATAGGAGTTTCTATTAAAATTGTGAGCAATCATTTAAATCAGGAGCTTTCAAAGCTGCTTAACATCTTTTATTGTCGTGCCTAATTGAAGATTCAAAAGCATTAAAAATAAACACAAAGCAAAGCTTTTGGCACCTGTCACTGGCTTCAAATCTAGTTAGTTGTCGATGATCAATCAATTTCGCAGCTTTCAGCAACTGCCAATGCCACACACAATACAAAGTCTGCAACGTTGGCAGTAAATGCAATTACCTTTAATTGAGGGTCTGTCAGCTAATTGATGCAAAATGCAAGCGACAGATCGTTAGTACTTTAGGATCTGCCTGGCAGACGTCTCATCAACTTTTACAGCTTCTGGCTATAAATCAAGTCGGCAGAGCAGCGCTTGAGGCTAAACAACGGGTACTGCGACGCCGACTGCGACTGTGACTGTGACTGGGACTGGGAGTGGGTCTGGGTCATTTACTGCTCCTCGGCGCAGTAAAGCCACGCGGCGGGTTTGGGCTTGTGTGAGAGCTGCTGCTGCTCCTGAGAGTCACTTGGTCAGTTGGTCGTTCGCTCGGTCAGTTAATCAGTTTGCCAGTTCGGCTGTCCGTCAGTTTTGTCCGCTGCGACTTTCGTTTTCTTTTCGTGGTGACAAAACGCAGCGCATTCTGTGACGCCGTGACAGGCGGCAGGTGAGAGTAGGAGAAATAATTATAATTGGCCAAACACACACGCAGACACACACACACACGCAGGCACACACTTTTGCTTGTACATGCAAATGGAAAACTCGTTGGCAATCAGCAAATCAATCAAGAGCTGAGCTGAGCAATCGACGGTCGCCTGTGGAATGGCCAATAGAGTTATCAACTTTACTGCGAATGTGTCGCAATGTGTCGCTAAATGATGACGGCAGCAACTCGAGCGAAATTGGTAAGTGGTAAGTTAGCGTGTTGCTGGCTGCTGGCTGCTAGCTGTGGCAACCTTGGCGTTCAGTTTTCAGTTCGTTTCAATTTTGTAGTCCCCTTAAGTGAGTAAAATTTCGTTTAATAGCGTGGGGCATTAAAAAGCGTCGGCAAACAAAACGAAACGCAGTTGCCTCAACGAAAGGCCGTAAAGCTGCATTTAACGGCTGCAACAACAAGTGCAACATTAACAACAACACAAAAAAAAAACAACAATCAACAACACTTGCAACGCGGCTCAAGGTGAAGTGTCGCCTCGCGGCCTGCAGTCAGTTTATGTAGCCGCCGTGCCTCCTCGCCGCCCCCTCGCTTTTTTCTGTTTATTTATCACATTTTTAATATGCACTTGTCAAAGGCTGTGAGTATGTATGTGTGTGTGTGTGTGTGTGTGTGTGTTAATTAGTGTGACCGCATGCGGCGTTAATTACTTTCGATTTTTCGTTTTATAATTAAGAAATTTGTCGACGTTTTTTCATATTTTCTTTCACGAAACTATGGAAAATGCCCCGCCGACAAGTGGAGAGTGGCATGGGGCAAGTGTTGCCATCGCCTGCCTGGCCTGGCCTGGCACCACAGCACTCTCTGGTCACACTGAATTCAATTGCAATTAACACTCGACACCTTTGCGATCACCTCGCCTCGCACTCGCACTCGCACTCGCGCTCGTGTCGCAACCTGCAGCTCCGCTCAAGTTCGTTGCCTGAGTCTTTCTGAAGTGTGCATCAAGTTGCACGCACTCGAATATCTTCCGCGTGTCAAGGTCAATTAGCATGTGCGGCCAGTCGAATGCGTGATAAAAATGTCAAAAGGTTTCGATTGGTATTTTCTGACATGTTGTTATTGCTATTTAGATGCGATAACGACGACGCGTGCAAGGGGTTAGCGGGGGATTAGCGGCGATAAGTGCTGGGCCCCGTCCCCGGCACAAGTCCACTTCAGATCGCTGCGGATCGCTGATCCGAGGTGCTTTTGTGTCATTGAACCGACAGCAAATGCGTAGTGCTCTATGTCTCTCTCTCTGTGTATAGAAAGTGGCCGACGACGCCACAATCCTTGGTGATCTATCTTTGTGACCAAAACACTCTGTACACGTACGAGCACCCAGAGTCGCATTCGAGCGACTCGCCGAGCCGAAATCGTATTCGTGTACGTACTACAAACAGTTTTCACTCCTTTCGCTTTCATTGCAATTACCAAATACGATTCTTATTTTCAATTTCAATATGACGGCGACAGCCACGACGTCCGCACAGTGGTCTACGGCTAAAAAACAATGTGGGGGAGTATGGTTTGAGAAACATACATGGAAAAAGCTGGCAATTGCAGATGGTGTCGACATATAATTGGAAGGGTAGCTGACGCAAGTTATAGATATTTATATACATATTTGTAATTATATTTATTTATATATATATAGTTTTTATATTTATTTATATGTATATTTATAGAAGAAAGAATATGGTAAATATACAAAGAAATGTAAGATTTGCAAACCTAGTAGTAGAAATGTAATGTAATGTAAGGAAAATGGCAAAGATTTGCCAGCCTAGTGTTTAAATTTGAAAATATCGTTGGAATTTAAATAGAAGATAAACTGAAAAAGGCTCAAAATATATTTTATATAGATTTCTTTAGACTTTGAAAGCTTTTGTAACTTAGTTAGGCAGAAAGTAACAAATATTTGAAGTTTGAAAGTCTTAAGTTAACTACAGAAAATAAAATAATATGAATATAATAATTAATATATTATAATACAGTATAAAATATGGCTTATTCTATAGTCTGATGTGGCTTAATTCATTCAACTTCATAACTTATTTAACTGCAGTTCGTTTTCGAATCTGTGTCTATTCCAGCTCAAGTCTAGTCTTGAGTTTCTCCCAATTTCTTTTCTCTAAGTAGACCTAAGCCTTTGTACCACTGTGCGATGTGCGCGAGTAAAAAGGCGACTGCGACAACGCAGCTTCAGTTTCGCACCAAATTTGGTGCGCCTGGCGCAGGCAGCAGGAGAAGGAGATGGAGCTGGAGCTGGAGGAGATGTAGAAGCTGCAGGAGCAATAGTCGTAGCTGAGGCCGGAGCCGATAGTCGGGGCCTGCAATTGCAATGGCAATAACAATAACGGTTGTTGTTGTTGCTGTTGTTGTTGCTGTTGCCGGGCCTATTACCGGCTTGGCTTAGTCAAATCGTTTGTTATGTTTTTATCTTGATGTCCAGTCACCTTGATTTGTTGTAGAAAATGCAACTCTTGGCATCGCCGCTGCGACTGTCGACCGTCGACTGTGGACTGTCGGCAGCTACCGACGCATAGGGTGCATCCAGTGGACGTCGGGCGATGTTATCCGACTCGGGCTGACTGACAGACGAACAGTCCGATGAGCAGGCCGTTGAAAGTGAAACTCAGAATTGAGCGTGGGCGCTTGCCGCTTGACGCAGTAAATCAGTATTAACTAGCGAGCTAGCGGGCAGGCAGGAAGACGAAGCAGGAGCGGGGTAAATCAATCAATTTATGGGCACGTCGCGTGGTTCAATGCACTCGCCCGTCGTTTTCGCACAGTGTATTCAGGTAGCCGCCTCACCCACATGCTGTGGCACTGGGAACTGTATGAAGTATGTGCTAGAGATTGGCGGGGAGTGGGAACTGGTGGCGGGGGGGGGGGGGCCTTTTGGGCGATGTCAGAGTTCAGCGCATGTTTCTGGGGGTGGTTGGCAAATCTAGAAAAATGCCAGGAAAAAAGACACACAGCGCACACAATTGGCAGACGTCGGCGGAGGTGCTTGTTAGGGGCCCAGGCCCTGGCCCGAGCCAGAGCCCCGGTCCGGGGCCCAAACAACTACTTGAAACAAGAAACAAGCAAATGCCGCGCCAGAAAAACAATAAACGAAAACAAACAGCGAGAAATGAGCAGAAAAACAAAACAAACAAACGCAACAACAACAACAAAAACAAAAACAACAACAAATGCAAATACGGAGTACACTGCGATCATTTGTTGTTGCCCGTTTTTGGCGTCGCTTGTACGGAGCATTGTCATTATTTATTTATGCCCAAAACGTTTCATTTTCATTTTCATTTGGCCAAGGGAGTCGCTCGCAGCAACAGCAACAGCAACAGCAGCAGCCGCAGCAGTTGCCAAAAAATGGAGAAAAAAAAGCAAACCAAACCTGAAAACTGGGTTACTGGCGCCTGTTTCGGGCTACAAGATCGTGTCATGCGATTTCTATCTTTGTCGTCGGCGACAACGAACGGCTGTCGAATCCAAGCTGAAGCTGAAGAAGAAAAACCCCGAGACTGAGACCGAACTGAGAGCGAACTGAGACCGAAAGGGGGGCACTGTGAGGGCGGCTAAGAGGTAGACAAGCCCCGCGAACTGACAACTGGGAACGACAGTTGTTTGTGGAGCTGCCCCGGCTCGGATCCCAGCCCCAGGCTGTGGATCGCTTTGAAAACAAAAGTAAAGTGCCAGATCCCCACATACGGCACACACACATACGAAATGATCTAGCACATGACTCACACACTGTCCCAATGAATTGAAATTGGAATTGGAGCTGCGCCTGGGCCTCTGGGTCTGTGCCGGGGTCTGGCAGCAGGCTCTGACAGCGCCTGGCATGGGAGCTTAGCATCCGACTCCCTCAATTTGCGTTCGGGTTTGTTTGCTGCCTTTGCAGTCGTTAAGTTGTCATTATTTCCGACTTTGGGTCGCATAAGTTTACCATGAAATACGAGCGAAGGTCTCAACGAGGCTAGCTTTAGCGAGAGAATACAAATTTTTAAAAATAAATAAAAAATTAAAATAAATAGTATTTAGAATAAGTATATATGTTTCTTCCATATCGTGCAACTATATATACTGAAATTATAGTATATGCTAAATTCTTAATTTTATATTTAAATATTTTAAATATATATATTCTCGATCTCTACACCCGATTTGCCTTCCATTAACTCAATAATACTTTTTCAGCATATTTTATGTATTTTTATCTCTTTGTAAGCGCATGTACTCTTCGCTCAGCATTTTTCTCGTTTCTACAATTATTGCTATACTTAGGGCTTGTGCCTGGCAGCTCCCTCCCCCAACAACAACAACAGCAAGCAGAGCGAACAACAAAGTAGTCACGAATTAGCGCAGCTCACTTGGAACAGCAACTGCAGGGCTGGTTGGTGGGCAGAGCGAGGGGGTATACCCCCTCTTATGCACATGGCTAAGAATATGTTGGCTTCAGATGCAGCTGTTACCACATGCCTATAAATATGCTCACATACAGCGTACAGGCTGCATATGAAACGCGACAATCGTAAAACGCATTTTGTTGCAACAGCTTCGGGTCGCTGTCGCGTTCGTTGCCTAAGTCTTTTGTTGGCTGACGCATGAGCGAATGCCCGAATGATCGAGCGTGTGAGCGGGCGAGAGGGCGAGCGGGCGACAGGGTGAGCGCCGTTCCCGCCGATGCTTGACTCTTGTCTCACTGATTTATGCGCTTGACCGCACACACACCACCCACACACACTCGCACCGCACTCGCATCGCACTCGCCTTTCCCATTTTGTCGTTGAGCGTTTTTCCCAGTTATCAGAGCTGATAAGTAGCTTATGTAATGGGGGCCCACGACGACGGAACGAAGGAAAATGGGTTAAAAGTCGCTCTGACAGTTTAATTTGACATTTCGCCAAAGTCTTCTCTCACCTCTCGCCCGAGAGATGACAGAGTGCCGTCTGTTAACCTCCCTCCCCGCTCGCTCTCTCTTTCTCTCACACTCGCTCTGCTCGCTTAACGAGATTTGTAGCTCTCGTTATACCATTCATACATGACTCAAGTTGGTATATAAGCTTTGTGCGAGTGTAAGTAATTGGCAAAATTTATATATATTCTTGAACAGCATAAATACTCTTTGGCCTTGAACTTAGCTACTGCAATATCTAGAGACCTGAAGGTTGGCATGTAGACTACTGTATACCATGCACAGTAAAAACACAGTTTAAAGTTCATACTTTAAGTGCCACGCCTAGCGCCTCCGTAAACTTAAAAAAAAGATATAGCCTACTGCAGTTGTGGAATGAATATTACTATTAATATGCTTAGAATTCAGATTTCAAGCCTTGCAGCTTTTTTTTTTTCAAATTGTGTGCATGGTATTGCGTAGTCGAGTGCGTGCGACTTTAGCTTACTTTAACTGCTTTTATTGTGGTTGCTGCCGTGTGCGAGTATATTGAATTGTCATTTCTCTTGACAATTTAATTTGGATTATGCTGCGGCTACCGAAAAGGCGAAAAGGAAAAGCCCGAAAACAAAAACGAGAAGAGACAAACTGTAGATAAAAAGCAGATGTTAGCGTCTCGCAAGTGGCATGTGGCTTGTGGCCCGACCACGTTTCGGCCACTCGGACCATTAAAAACAAAAGGCTCTCGAAACGCATTGAAGATGTCCACGTTCATGTCCAAGACGAAGACTTGGCTTCAGTTTGACTGTGGCTGTGGCTCCGGCTCTCGCAAAGTTTAATAAAAATTATTAATGGCTGCCAACGTCTTGCATTTCCGTCTTGACCCGCAGTTATGCAAAATGTTAGCCGAAAGGCCAAACGAAAGCAGCCGAATGTTTGCCTAACAAATGATTGCCATTTTGCCGCCGCCGTCTGGCGCGTCGGCCAGAGTGCGTCGCCAGTGCCAGTGCCAGTGCCAGTTGCCATATTAATTGAAAATATGCATTATTATACCCTAACTGATGGTGTATGGTATTATTTTGCGCGCACAGTAGGCAACATTACTGACCCCACAAGGGATATATATATAATATATATAATACCATATATAGCTGTTTGTCTGTCTGCCTATCTGATTACCAGGCTATCTGTTTTTATATAAATATATATCTGCCTGTTTATCTATCTATCTGTCCGATCTATGTCTTCCTCTTAATTTTATATATATTATATTAATAATAATAATTAATCACATGCAAGGGTATGCAAGCTTCGGTCAGAAGAAATAATTATTTATTTCTAGTCGAAATGGCAATTGCCCTGGCGCATTGGCCGAAAAGCTGTTAGTGCACTGTTAGCGTTAACATGGCTGCAACACGTGCTGCTAACTGTAGCAAGTTGTAGCGGAAGCTGTGCGACTCTCTGTCGCATTGTCTGCGCGATGTTATCGCTCAAATCGGTGGCAAAATCAGTTCGTGTTGCATAAACTTATTGATTCGCCTCGATGTTGCTGCAGTTGTTGCTGCTGTTGTTGTTGTTGTTGCATAAATCAATTTCACAGCTAGCGCGGGGCATGGCCCACAGTGCGTATGGCGCGCATGCAACATGTAAATTTGATTAAAAGCTCGTTTGGCCGGCAGCAGCAGCAGCAGCAACAACAACAACAAGCGGAGGAGAAGCTGGCGCTGTGAATGAAGTGCTAAAATGCAATCGGGTCCATTGCTAATTTCAACTGTCTTGGCGCCGAATGACGCCTCCACTGCAGTTAAATGAAAGTAAAAGTACACAACAAACTCACACACACACACACACACACACACACCTACAACACACATTTGCTGTTCATAGATCATTAGCGTGTTGCTGTTGTTGTTGTTGTTGTTGCCTGTGGCATGCGTGGCGCGTTCAATGAACCAGCCAGAGAGAGAGAGAGAGAGAGAGAGAGAGAGAGAGAGAGAGAGAGGGAAGAGTGGGGGAGTGGGGGTGCCTGCCTCTCAGTCATTAAGCGCAGAAATGATCGCGCTGCAAGAAAACTTGTTCTTTCACTTTCAATGTCACGCCACAAGGCAGACAGAAGACCTTCAACTTCGACGACGGCGGCAACACCCCCACAAGCGGCACTTCCACTTCCAGCTACAGCTTGAGCTCCAGTGCCAGTACCGGCACCTCCACCTCCAGTGCCACTTCCACTTCCACTTGAGGCAGCAACTTCTTCCGCTTGCAAATTAATTGCGGCATAAACCAAACATTTTGCGAGTCAATGTACGTAATTTGAAAATCGTGCCAATTGCTGCCCCTGCTTCAACCTGCTGCCTGCTGCTTCCACCTCTCCCCTGCCACAGTCGCTGCCTGGCTACAGGTGCGACGCCAGCGTTGAGCTTCGAGAGCGGCGCGCTCTAACGATATGACGCCCCCGCCAAATGCTAGACTATCTGTAAATAAGTATTCGCAGTCACAGTCACAGTCACACTCACAGTCACAGTTGCAATCACATTCGTACACGTATACGTATTCAACTGTCCGTCCGTCCAGTCATTTGTCTGCATGTCGCTTGCTTGAATTGTCTATTTGTTTGCCAAAAGTGCCATGAAGACAAGTTGTTGTTGCTGTTGTTGTTGTGTTGCTGTTGTTGTTGTCCGTGTTGTTGTGGTTGTGCCTGCCTGCAAGCAAATTCATTGGTTGCCTTGCCAACTGCGACAGCGACTGAGGCTGCTGCTGCTGCTGCTGCTACAACAAATTACTATCATTGCTGTTAATAGTTCATTAAGTCACGGACGGGAGACGTGGCGCATGTGGAACGTGAACCATGAAACACAAAACGAACATAAACAAAACATCCAACATCGAACGCTGGAGTGGCAGAATAATTGAGTGAATGGCAGAGGCAGAGGCTGAAGCTGAGGCTAAAGCTGAGGCTGATAAACAATTCAATTTCTGTTATTAAGTCATCAATTAGCCTAGGATCGTAGGCATCTGTGCTATAGACTTCGACTTCGAGCACCTTGCTCTGTGGTTAATCGCCGTTAGTTGAGGGATATATTTATGTATCTCTGTGTGTAGGCTTTCAATTGGTCAATTAGCTGCTGTATGGGCAGCTAAGCTATATAAACAGATTATGCAGATCTTTTGTTTAACAACAAAACATAATGAATATAAGCTTAATTTGCAAGCTTATATCATTAAAAAAAAAATATTTAAAATTATCTCAGATTTTGAAAATTATTAAAGAACTTAAAGCTGCATTTTTATAGCATATTAATCCAACTGATTGTTTTATGTATAAAAGTTAAAGTTAAGGCAGCATAAGGTCTTACAGATTTTTGGGAGAATTACAAGTTATTTTATAATTTATATTACTGAATGAGAACACATTAATATAAAGTATTAACATTATTTTTCAATCTAGCTTTAAGGTACTTTTGTCGTTGGTTTAGTAGTTAAACTTTAAGAAAATTCAAAAATTGTTCATAATAAAAAGTTGTCCTACAGAAATTACAATTTAAATTTCGATATAGAAAATTATTGTTATAAATTCAGCTAGCGTACAAAATATAAAATCCATATAGCGTATTAATTAAATATTTTTAAAATTGATATAATAATATAACAATATACAGGACCTATCAATAAGGTTAAATTTTTAACAGATACTATAAGTATAATATTTATAATGGAAGAAAGTTATAAAGTATTGCTAGTTACTTCATCACAATTTCGCTACAGCAGATTTCACAACGATCGAGCTGGAGTTGCTTATGCTCCTCAATGGATTCGGTTGGAGTTGAGTACTCCGCAATGCCGCAACTAGGTGCAACCTTACTGTGCTCGATATGATGCCGCACCCAGGGTGAAGTATGACGCGAGCCGATCTTCGTAGCGTTATGCGAGCTGCGACCCAAGCGAGAGCTGTTGGAATGCGTGGAATGAAGAGTTGTCGTCGAGCCCCGCCAGTCGGCGAGCCGAGCGAGAGCGGCTTCCAGATCGACATCTTCGTATTCTGTGAGTACGACCTGATCGGCGGGTGAGAGTGATACAACGCTGGGAGTATTGAGGTGACTCAGCGGCTTTATGACTATTTCCGCACTGCTTCCCGAGGACAAACGGGTAGAGGCACGCGAGGCGGATCGACTCTTTCGCTTGGGTGTGAGGGTAGGATCGCTCTCTGTATGGATCCTCGTTTGTACGAGATGATCCGATGTCGTCTTTAAAGGTGTTGTGGTTTTACTGGATCGTTGTGTACTCATCAATGAATCACTGTTTCTTTGGAAAGCTCTCGGAGAGTGAACAGCATTGAGTATAGCTGTAGGACTTTCTGCGGGTGTGATTAACCTATTGGGCTTACTGGGTTTACTGGATAATTGACTGGTCATCAAGGAATCTCTTTCTTTCTGGGAAGCTCTCGGAGATTGTTCAGCACTAGGAGGACTTTCTGCGGGCGTAATAAACCTGCTGTTTCTACGACTTTCTGTAGAGTCTGCAATGAAGGTTGAGCTACGTGAGGTTAAAGGTATTGGAGACTTGTTACTTCTTGAGGTTGACTGTGTTTCCACCTGGGATTTGCTACTTGAGGGGCTGTGCAGCTGTGAAGTGGCAGTTATGGGCGTTGTCAGCAGCACAGCTGTGCTAATGTTGCGGGCGGAGTTCATGAGCATCGCTTGGAAGGATGCACTGGGCTCAGACTTGGCTTCCTTCTTCGAAGAGCTACTGTCCTTCTCTTTGTATCGTGGACTGGCGCCTTCCCTAAATGATTTGATTGTCAAAGAGTTGCTGGTGCCCTCCGATCGGAGATGCTGCACATTCTTGTACGGCTCACTGGTCCGACGAGCACCAGGCAGGAGCTTCTTAGGCTCCTCCGCCGTAGATTGTCTTGCTTTCTGTACGTTCTGCTTGCTGGGCAGCGGGGAGGTAGACAAGTTGGATATAGTTCTGGAGGTATCTGTTGTGGATTGTACTGGCTTGTGTCCATTCTTCTTGGCGTCCACTCGTATGGGCATCGGGGAAGTCGACAAGTTGGAGATGGATCTGGCAGCCGGAAGACTACGTTCATCAGCACGTACAGCACGCAGTCCAGCCATGCCCATGCCCAGGCCAGTGGTCATGCTGCTTCTCCTCACTGTGACTGGACTATACATGGGCGGCTCCTCGTGCAGCACATCCGGCTGGCCCCTGCCCCAGAGCGACCTTCGTCCATGGGCAGCGGAGCCGACGCGACTGCCGGTGCGACTTGTTGCAATTGGAAGACTGATGCGATCACGTTGCGGATTGAAGTCGAAGGCCCTGCCGCCATTGGCGACACTGGCGCCGCCCACATTCGAGAGTCTGGAACTGGTACGCGACACACTGGTCGGCTGCTCGGACCCAACAAACTTGGCATAATCTCGATGACCACGGCGTGTGGGGGCGGGCGTCAGGTGGCCGCTCGAGAGATCCGACACCGAGGTGCTCGACAGCGATTTGCCGTCGCTGAAGTGACCATCGTAGTGATTGGGCTTATCCCGCATGCTGGTGTAGTCCTTGTACACCGAGAACTGATTCTGGGTGTGGGCGAAGCTCTCGTACGGCTTGAATTTGCGACTCTTGGCCAGCTGATCGGCCAGTTTCTCCCATTCGGTGGTGCTCGGACGCGGCAGCTCGTCTTCCTGCACCTCGCTGCAGAATCGAGTACGAGTATGTGTGGCGAGGTATGTGTAGTATTATGTGTACAGGTGTGTTAGTTAAGGCTGCTTTTGTTAGGTAACTCTGTGAGGGTTTGCTAGGTCTGCCTGCTTAAACTCTTGCAGAAGAAAATTGAATTCGAGCAATAACTTAATAAATAAAAATTAAAATAAATAAAAATAAAATTGTTTATACTTAATTAAATTATCTAAAAAGTCTGATTTTATCTATTAAATTAAATATAGCATAAAATCACTATAAGCTTTTTAAGTAGATTTTACTTAAAACAACCTCAGTCAATCTCAAATCAGATAAAAAAAAAATGTTTAAAGTATTATCAAATTTTGAAAAAATAATTTTAATAATTAATTGAGAGACATATTTGAGATATATATAGGTAGAGTTGACGCTGTCAAGGAACAGTTTCAAATCGGATAAAATTGGATATTATGCTTTTCGCATTATTCATTCTGCAAGAGCTTTTCTTCTGCTTCGGCTAGCCGAATCTGGAGCTGTGTGTATTGTATATGTATGTGTGTAGTTTTTACCAATACTACGTACAAGACTTGTTGCTGTTGTTCTTGTCAGTTTTAGAGGAGTATTTGCTTGCTGGCAACAATAAGAAATGCAGGGTATATGATATGTACATAGAGACCAAAATTATTTATTTACAATTTACATGTCGTTGCAGATAGAGAGAGAAAAAGAGAGCATTATATAGGGTATATATACGATATTCGATATTCGATATACGATTACTTCGAGCTACTGCGCTAACTACGGGGCTAAAGCTACGGTTCAAACTATGCGGAGTACAATCCGGGTGCAGCGAGTTCTACATTAACTTCAGTGGCTCTACGAGCAGATTTTGGATTGGATTGGATTGCAGTTGCAGGGTGCTTCCACTAGGCTTACTTACTCCACGTTCGCCGCTGTCTCAGCCGCTGGCACCGTCGTCGTCGTGGCTGTCACCGTTGTCGTCGCCGTCGTCGTCGTCTCCGTGAGCGTCACGGTGGCCTCCGTCGCCGCACTCGGCAGGGTAGCGGCACCCACCTGCGCGCTCAGCTCGGCCATTTCCTGCAGCGAAGGCTTCGGCGTGGGCGGTGCCTCCTCCTCGTTGGCCGCACTGTTGGCCAGGGCTCGCTCTATTTCCGGCTCCGGTGTCGACGTCTTCAGGCTGTCCGCATCCGCATCCGCGTCCAGCGCAGGTGTAGGCGCTCGCGAGCTGCTCATAGTGCTGGCAGCTGCGACTGGCTCTGCCTTTGTCTCCAAGTGCAGACCCTCCAGCACCTTGTGCTTGGCCTCGTCCAATGCCTCTGTGCCGTCCTTGAAGGCGTTGCCCAGCTCGCTGGTTATGCCCGCCACGGCGGTACTAACGGTCTCCTTGGCCGTGTCGATGGTTGCACCAATGGCCTGTGTGGCATCTGAAAAAGGAAAAAGCTTTGTTAACACGAAATACCTGCAATTAGGCGATTGATTGATGGATAAGAGCTACAAGGAGGTCGTTAACCCGCTGTCAATTTCGAAGTGCCCAATCGATACAGCCGAATGGGCGGCCCAAAAATGCGTCAGTTGATAATACGCCACCGAAACCCATACAACACCGTTTCATGGTATAGAGAAATGAGAAATGTGTTTTTGCTAAGTTCAGTGCACTTTATAATGTAATTTTGGATATAGAACTTTTGTGAATGTTGAAAAAAAAATAAAAAAATGTTTAATCAAAGTATACAATAATATATACTATTTTATTCTATTTAATACCACAATGTGTTCTGTAAATTAATTATCTAGGGTCTCAAAAATATGCATAATAATGAAGCACTTTCTCTTAAATTCCTCTATTCCTCAATTTCCTCTATTTAAATAGAGTTTCTAGGTTTTTTTCGTAAAGTGGATGAATCAATCAATGCGCTGAAATGCCAGCAACACGTAGTACTGCCTACTTAAACGTCAACGTATTCCGCCCAATTCGCATATTATTTTAAATAAAAGCCGTGCTCCAATTCGCTGCTCCGCAGGTCACGCAAAAGTCTCGTTTCCCTGCATATGCTTTTAATATAAATATGCGGGTACTATATGTAGGATTTATAGCTAAGTCTCTCTCACTCTGTGTGTGTAGTGCGGACAAGTACGCATTACACACGTACAAGATGTGGGGAAGCTCGTAAAAGTGCGAACACGCAGCCCTCGCTTGTTGAGCCCTGCTCAATTGGCCCTGATTATGTGGCATTATTTGTCGGCGCAGGATTATAATGTGTGCCATAATGTCAGGCATTTTATTTATGCGCGCCAGTTCGATGAATAAAAACCTGTTTTCGGGCCGAAGGTCACGGGTTTTTCATTAGGATAATGGCGGCATTTGATTGATTCGCTGTGCGCTTATGGAGCTGCTCGATTGCAATCGTATGCGCTTTTAAATGTCAACTGATACACACACACACACACACACACACACACACACACCTTGCACTGCTGCCTCCCCCTTCTGCTTGGCGTCGTCGGCCACATGAGTTGCTGCTTTCAGCATTTCGCTGCCTGCGGTCGCCACCATCGGCGTGCTGCTGGCGCAGCCCATCGCTATATATAGGATATAGCGCTGCAGTTGCTCGATTTGTGTTTGCCTGCAGCACTTAGCGAGTGAAGCACTTCCAAATCATCGCGAAAGCAAGTGATATATATGTATATATATATATAGAAAAAACCGATTTGAAATATGAATGGAACAACGCGCCCGCCTTTGGACACGAACTCAACGCAACTGAACTGACCCAAAATAACGCTGCGGCTCCTGCTCGCTGCCAGAGGGTCAGTTCAGTCAGTCAGTCAGTACCTCAGTCAGGTGGTTGGGCCGCGGCTCGTGCGGTAGGCCAGTGGGGCAGCGAGTTCTCCTTGGTCAGTTAGCAATAGCAATAGAATAGCAACAACAACAACAGCAGACTTCCTATACATACGTGTACAGCGAGTTCTTGTGGTTGTTCTTGTTGTTGGCATACCCTGTAACCATTCAAAGGAGTTGAAAAGGCTATGCTGAGGTAAGCGAATATGTAATTGACAGTACGCGGCTTGGAAAGCTGTTAAAAAATATACAAGCCAGTTCCATTGAGTCCAACAAGATCTTAGATCTTGACTATTAAAGGCACTAGGGATATAAAATTTGACGTACATATATCTATTTACTATAGGCATAGCATGTATATTTCAAATTTGCGCTATCGTGTCACAATCGAAAATAAAACAAAATATATCGTTTTTTTAATGCAGTTCTTAAGTTGGAACTCTGTTTTTTCTTACCACACAACACAGCCAGTTTTACTGGGTATTAAATAGTCGCAGCACACTTTTTGGCATCTCATGTTACTTGTTGTTCTTGCGCCTTGTTCTGGGGCACGCAACAGGACCTCTGCCAGAGGCTCAGGGCCCCGTCCAGCCGTTCAGTTGTCCGGCCATTCGAGTGTAGCTCTGTGTGCGTTTGCACTTCAAGTGAACCAAATCGTTGAGGTCATGCGCGTTGTGGGCACATTTAAAAGGCTAAAAGGGTTTGCAAACAAAAGGCGAAATGGGCTAAATATGACGCGTACATACTGCGCCACTTATAGCGTGTCTAGATGGCGTGTCTGACCACGCTTCGGGCCGGCCGATAGGTGGCGCGCTTGCATGCCATTTGAATGCTACTCATGTGTTCGATTTTTACCGCAGTCACAGCCAGAGCACAGGATAAGCATTCCACTTGTTGGTCGGCAGTGTGTAGCTGTAATGAGGGTAGGTACTTTATGTTAGTATGGTATATATATATATATCTTCTTGAGCTGTCAAAAATCTGCTCAAAGAGTTTCAAACTTACTAAAACACTTTTTTGTAGGAATATCAGCGCCCTTCACTTTATATAATATATGTATATAACTTCTTGAACTGCCTGAAATCAGTCTATATATATTCGTATAATAACTTCATGGTATAGTTTCAAGAATCTAACCTAAGCTCCTTTCTCTCTTTTTGTATACCATATATATTTGTATTTCCATCGAACTCATCAAACTGCTACAAGAACTTTTTGAATTTCATGGTAAGTTCTCAATGTACTGCGACTCTAAGTTGCCTTCTCTATCTGAATTGTATATCTCGACATCTGCTACAGCTTCTTCTCCCACACACAGATACAGCTCGAGATCTGCGCGATGCCGCATCGCCGTTTTGTTCTGTTTTTGTCGCTGAACATTTACGAAAATTGATTTTTGATTTATTTTTTGGTTTCTTCTGCGTTTTAGTTCGTTTGGGTTTCGCGATCGACGGCCGTCGATTGGTGCTGCCAGCCAACGCAGCGGCTTGCTGTTAGCCTGACTGCCTGCCTGACTGACTCAATGCTCGCCTCGCTGGCCTGGGCTCGGGGAGGCCGTCGTGATTTATGTCAGTCAAGCAGTGACAGCGCTTTTCATGAGCCAATAAAGTTGTCCATGTCGCTTTGTCATATTCATATATCATGGCAATACACCCGGCGACTTATGTCACTTGCCGCGCTCCGACTGCGACTCCATCTCCAGCTCCATCTCCATCTCCATGTGCTCGCCTCGACTGCGAATATGAGTTCGAGTTCGAGTCGATTGGAGAGCCTGCGTATGAGTGCACGATCGAACGGTGACAAAACACAATTTGGTCGCTCGGAACACTCGAAAACTCGCATATAAATCAGCGCACGCAGCTGGCCAAGAGGTTCATTAGACTTGAGCTCTACCTCAGCCTCAGCCTCAGCCTCTCGCTCGCTCCTCTACTCCTCCTCGCTCGCACTCGTTAATTACATAAGCTAAGCGGCGCTTAATTATGTGCTCAACAATGGCACCCGAGTGCTCGGACTCACATGATGTAATGTCTGCAGACGACGATGTATGCGAAAGTTGATTAATGCTCTGCGAGGAGCTTGGGGTCCGCTCGACTTTATCAGGCGATTGGTCAGCTGTGCGAGTGATGTGAGAGAGAGTGATGCATTTTTGTAGAGAAGAGAAATTAATAGAGCTGCATTCTAAGATTAGCCTTTTCTTTATATTATAGAAAACTTTTCGTGAACCTTCTAAAGAGAGAAAGATGAAAGCTCATTAAAGCTCAAGTGAACTTTCTCTTTAAGTTTATATCGTTAAAGCTTTTCCAATGAGGTTTAAAAAAGCGAAAGAGATTAAAAAGTTCATGGAAACTGAGAACTAATAAGCTCTATAACTTGATTAAATATCTGATAAAAAAAAAACTATACCTATTTATTTATAAATTTATATTAAGATTTTTCAATGAGCTTTAAAACCGCGAAATATATGTAAAAGCTCATGAAAACTGCGAACTAATGAAAGCTCTATAAGTTGATTAAATATCTGATAAAAAAATAGCTATACATATATATGTATAAATTCTTATTCATCATCAGATGATATACCGTATCGTTTACTCTGCATTTGAGTAGGGTATACACAGTTCATGCCATGCAAATCAACAAGCTTTTTGGGCACTTGGAAGTCACTTTCAATAGAGGCCAGAATAATGGCAAACGCTGTACAGCTGAGTCGACTGACAGACAGGTAAACAGACAGACAGACAGGCAGACAGACAGACAATGCAGACAGACAGCTTCCTCAGCAATTTGTACTTTGGCTTTTGTGCGCGGCGACAGCTTCCTCAAACACGCTTTGAACTTGCCACCAGCCTGTTGCACAAGTGTCGGCGCTGGAGTACCCGAGATGTTGGTGGGGGAAGTGTCAGGGGATGTGTCTGTGGCAGGGGCATAAATCGTAATTATGCCTGCCACTGTGGCAAACAATAAATCTCAGTGTATTTATCGTACAACATGACAGAAGTGGGTCGTAACTGGGCTGGGATTGGGATTGTGCTGGGGATTGGGCTTGGGATTGTGTCTGGGATTTTGCTAGCTACATATTTGGCTTGTTTTCAGTTTCTGCATGGCCAAAATGGAGCTAAATAAAAACATTGAACCGCCACTGACAGCGCTAACAATAGCATAAGCGTCAAGCATTTAAATGCAGTTATGACTGAATGCAAAAGGTATTTGCAGCCAAGTGTTGTTGCTGCTGGAGTTGCTGCTGCTGCTGCTGCTGTCGCTTAAAATTGCGCGCATAACTCAAACATGAAAAGTTACTTAGAGTCGGCGCGGTTTGGTTCGGGTTTCGGGGCCTTTAATTAAAAGCGACAGGTCCCCGCACAAGACTCAAGACTCAAGACCCGAGACATTCGGTGTTATTTGCATTGATGCAGTTGCAGTTAAGGTTGCTGTAATTACACACACACACACACATGCGGCCTGCCACACCCCGGTCTGCTCTACTCCGGCCTGACACACATTCGCAACGTCCACGGCCTGAAGATGCAAATGGAGCTGCGCCAGATTTATGTAATCAAAACCAAACTTCGCATTAAGTTGCAGCAAGCTGCAAACTTCAATTGCAACTGCGAGTCTACTAATTCGCTTTGATGATGTCAGCTCAGCCTTAGCTCCCAGCCTGGACGGTCCTTAGCCGGCAGAAAGGTTATCGATGCGGCGAGATCGCGAGTGAAAAGCCAAACAAATTTCACTCGTAATGCAATCGCACGCAATGTCCCAGGCCCAAGAGCAGGCCAGAGACCAGAGACCGGGGGAGCAGGCGAGCGGCAAGATATCGAGACAGCTTTAGCAGTACCGTTGGCCAAAGGGAAAGCTGCCGCGTTTCTAGCCTGCTTTTAATTATATGTCTATATATATGCCTCATATATAATATATATGTGTGTATATCTTTGGGCATATAAATCAAATGCTGGCAGGCAGCTCACACTCGCAGTTAATTAAAAACTGGCAACTGGGAACTGCGAGCTGAGCGCTGAGAACTGCGAACTGCGGGAATAGAAATATCATCATAAATCAATGCAGTGCGAAAGAAATGAAACGAAATTCAATTTGTAATCAGAAAAGAAACCCCTGCAACGCCCTACGAAAAACGGAGAACAGAAAAACAGAATCTGGCGTCAATCTGGCCAGAAATACCGCAAGTCTTAGAACGTCTGTCTTCTAAGAATGCAGCCGGGAGAGCGCAGAGAGCAGACAATCTCTACTATACTACTATAGTCAACTGTACTATATGGACGAGACCTCAAACTCCCATAAAACTGAACATGGCAGGCGGCTGTCAAAAGGCGACGGCGGCGTTGTTGAGAAGGCTACTCAAAAAACAAAAAAAAAAAAAAAAAAACAGAGCCAAGTCAAGCTTGGCTTGAGTGTTGGTTTTCCTTCTCGCGTTCTTAATATTATTTTCTACTTTTTTTTTACCCTGTGAGTTTTGGAGTGACGTTTTGGGTTTGGCATTCAGAAGAACAAAGCCGGCGCCGATGCGATGCCCGCGGGTGCTAGAGACGGCGACGTGAGCGGATCGTGAGAGTGCAGTACAGTAGTAGTTCCAGTGGGAGAATATCATGAGAGCTTTTAGATTTCTCTAGCGATAAAGCGCTGTATTTTGAGCAGCTTCTCTTTTGAATAATTTTTTTTGAGTCAAATTTGCTGAAAAGCTTGGGCAAATCTTTCGAGCTTTCGATCTTGTGTGATCTGAACTCCATGCAGAATTTTTTTAATGGCATGCTTAGACTGTAGCCTCAGGAGTGTCTGTATTCAGTTGATATTCTTTTATTTTATGCTGTGTTCTTTGAGCTAGTAGTACACAGAGCTCTGAACTGAGCGTGCCAGTAGCTGGATCTGTTCTTGAAAATCTATTTTTGGATTATAGGATTTTTTGAGAGAAAGGATTTTCTATGAGAAAAATAGGTTCACTGTGCACCAATATTTGAAGTGCTTTTGGGAGAAATGCAATAAATCTATTAATTAATTTTACATTTCAGCGATCTTTTTATATGTGCGATCTTTTAGGAAAGTCTATCAAAACTATTAATTGAAAATGCTTTTATTTAAGTTGTTTCATTACAACCGCTATAAAAAATATAATATAGTATGAAAATAAACTCAAATTTGAATGCGTAATCATGCATTTTTCATTTAAAAAATTAAACAAAATCTATAATCATTTGTTCTAGTAGATTTTATTAATAAGAGGAAATTAATAGGTACAAAGGAAAAGAGGCTTATATTTTCTGTCTATACTCAGTTTAATTCCACTGAAAACTCTCCACTCTCCCCTGCCATACTCTGGCTAGCTCAAATTCTTGTCCATCTCTAGCCATCGACTATGAAGTGTGTATGTGTATGTGTGTGTGGTGTACGACTCGGTGTACGGCGACGATCGCCTCGTCTTAAATCGTTCCATTCGGAATGTTTTTTGGCCCATTTGTTTGAGCCGCTAACCTTGGGGGCACTTTGGGGCAGTCGAGCGATCGAACGGGCGAGCGGCCGAGCGAGCGCGTAGCATGAGACTTTTTTGCATGCCGTCGTCGCCGACGGAGAGCGACGGGCAAACAAAAGTGCCAAAGTGATTGACGTCTGGCAGCGCCGACTTTTCTTTTCTCTTTCAATTTGCACTCGAATTGAACGGGCAGAGTGTTGTCTGTGCTGCAGCCGTAGTTGTTGTTGTTGTTGTTGTCGTTGTTGCACTGCTGCTATTATTGCTGCAGTTGAACGGTCTTTTGTGGGTCAGGGTTAGGCTGGCAAATGTCAAGCTAAGACACACACACACACACACACACACTCACACGCATGCAACGCGATGCAGCGCACTGGCAGCGGACTTGCAACATCAGCTAATTGCACACGCACGCGACTACAGTGAATACCCGAGTGAATACGCGACTGCGTGTAGCTGAAACTGTGAGTACTACTCACATGCCACATGCCACATGCGGCATGCCACTTTCTTTGCGCACTTATGTGTGTTTATCGCTTCTCGCTAATCTGCGCGGCCGGCAATCAGCAGCGGTGACAGTCGCGGCAACTCCCACCTCCCAGCTGGCAGCATGTAGCAGCCCCAGCCTCAGCCTCAGCCCCTGCCCCTGCCACAGACTCCGCCTGCTTGGCCATTCGCATGATTTATGGCGCGTAATTTGCGTGCGCATGCGCAAATTGCGGCGCAACCTTCCAGTCGGCGGCCGGGGCAGCTTCCTGCTGCTGCTGACAAATGAGCTGCCACCGTGGGGCAGGGAGGAGACTCGCCAGATCGCAAAGTGTGTCACTTGCATTCTTCGCATCTTGAATTACCAGCCGCAGTAGCCTCAGTCTTGGGCTGCCCCTGGCCAGCTTGCCGGCTCGTCGGCTCGCCTGCTCGACTGATTTATAATTCCATTGAACTATTACGGACTGTCGATGCATCGGGCAGACTGCTGGACAGTCTGGAGCCGCGCCAAATTGATTAACAATCAAAATAAATCAATACGCGAGCCCAGAGCCAAAATGTGTCAAAACTTGCAACGAGCAAATTGCAATTGCAACACTTTCGCTGCAGTTTTTCACACTTGATTTACATTTGAAATTGAAAAGGCCTGCATCGAAACTCGAACTCGAACCCAAACCGAAACAGAAACCGACACTGAAACCGAAACTGAAACCAAAGCCGCGCAACAAAATCCAAACCAAATTCAAAAACAAAACCAGTGACAGCAGGGGGGAGGGGGAGGGGGAGTACGGCGGGGGGAACAGGCAACAATTTCCAGGCCGTCGGGCATGAAAACTGCAAGACGAATCGGACGACAGTGGAAATTGTTGTTGTTGTTGCCGTTGCTGCTGCTGCCTCGATATGGATTTGGGGCACAGAGCGAGCGCCCACCTGATAAAGAGATCAATGGCAGGTCTGGCCGCTGTCTGTTGCCTGTCGCCGGCGTCAACTGCAGCCGCTCCTGCCGCTCGCTCTGCTCAGCTGCCATTTCCAGGCAGGTGAAATGTCAAATTCGCTCTGCACCAACACACACACACACACTGGCACTGGCACTTGCCCATGCTCGTAATTTAAGGCTTAATCGTCCACGCCATAAGGTTGTTAAGCCTCTAATTGAAGTTTCACTTTTGCGAGCCATCTCCGACTGGCGGCCCAGGCTCAGCTGCAGTCGCAGATCGCGACCCGTGTGACCTCTGCGCAGATACATTAATTATCTGTAATGAACGTTTACACTTATTTATTGGCATTAAATCATCGTTTAACGCGCTGCGAGCATGCTCTTTGGGCTGCCTCCAGCTCCGACTCTGGCTCCAACTGCAACTTCGGCTTGAAGCCGAACTACAGCTGCAGCTCCGGCAACAACTTAGTTGTTCCCCCCGCTGCCCCTTCGTCCCTCTTGCTTGGCCTTCAAGTGCGTTGTCTACCTACGTTTAGCTACTCCCCACCAGCCCCTCTTGCTGCCTGCGCTCTGATATGCATGTCAAACGGCCGCAAATTATCGCCTGCCCGCCATGAAGATGGCACTGGAGGTCGCTTCCGTTGTGTTCTGCCCACCTCTTGGCCCCTGCCCGCCTGCCCCAACACACTCACACAAAAGCTATTGGTGCCACTGTGCGGGTTCATTGGCACCGTGTGCCACATACCATGCGCCTGGCTATGAATTATGAGTCTCCGCGCAAGCCTTCCTTCCACATACTCCTCCGCTCTGACTCTGCCTCTGGCTCTGTCGCAGTCTCAGTCTCAGTCTCCTCAGCTGTGTGTTCGAGTACATTGGCTCGACGTGCATACAAAGCGAGTGCAATTAAATAATCTCTGACAAGCGAAATGAACCCCGAAAGATTATTGATGAAACCGAGATGGAAGCTGCGATCTGCGGGCTCAGCGCACAGCGTGGGCAGACAAAGCTTTTATGGCCAGAGACAGTATATCAAAGTTGGAGAAGTAACAGTACCACAAGAAGGGGAAAGCTTTCTGGGATGCGTTAATTTAACAGCTTTCATTACTGAATTCCTTATAATACAGTTATTAGTATTTATATGTATAACAATAATGTACAACTCTACTGAAATGTTTTCCACTGTAAAGCTTGCACTCGGTTCTTTAAAGAGTTTTTAAAAAACTTTACAAGAAATGAAAAATCAATTTCCACAATTATTTTATAATAGTAAAATTAATAAAATAAAAAGCCCATCAAAAAGCTTTTCCACGTATTTTTCAAAGGTAGCTTCTATTTCTATGGAGAGTTTTCATCTCATATAATTTTTTCTATAATATGTAAATATTTATTATTATTTAGTATTAAAGAAAAGAGTCTATTGAATAGATTAAGCTGTTCAATAAGCTTTCAGAACTTGCTGAAAATTTAATATTTTACTACTTGATATTAAAATTAGCTATTTTTAAATCTGCCTAAAAGCTAGTCACCATTTTTTAATTTCTTTAATATCAGTCAAATAATTAATATATCATAAGTAGAAAACTATGTTAATCTTCTTTGGGATTGGATGCGCTTTACCATTAGATTTCTCTCTTAAAACAGAGATAATGCCATGAGCAGTCTCCTAACTAGCTCACACCACATTTTGCACAGATGCAAAATGACGCTCGTGCCACTGTGCCTAGCTAAAGGTTTCATTATCAACGCCAGCATCTTGGCCATGTTTTATGTATGTGCTTTGGGCCAATCAAATATTAAATGATTGCCTACTTTGATATATCCGCAATTGTCGCTGACAGGTGAAAATGTTCGATGCCCTCTGCTCCGATCTGTCGATCTGTCTGTCGTTGCGTAATGAGCCGAAAGGGGAGTGTTCTCTCCCCCAACCCCGAATCCGTATCGAAATCGAAATCAAAATCAAACTCTGCATTGAAACTGGAGTCATTGAAGAGTGTTGCCGATTGTTTTGCCTTGTTTGTTTGACTGTGGCTCTGGCTAATTGCGGCACTTGCATGCCATAAAGATTTTTACTGCTGGACAGCGGGCAGCATGGGAAATGACTGCAACATGGGGCATGTGGCATGAGGTATGAGGCATGAGGCATGTGGCATCGGCCAACGACTGCAACAATAAAAACTGTGGTAAAGACTCCAAATGCTGCATGTTGAACACCCACAAAGCATAAATAACAGCGGCAACAACTGCGACCCGCCCGTCGCTTGCCTGTCCCCTGCCACCGTGCCGCTGCCACTTGCCCCCCTTTGGCTGCCACCCGTCACATCGTGGCGAAGGTGAAAGTGTTGCGGGCCGCACTCGCGCCGCAATTATATTGTAAATGATTTTATTATTTATTTGGCGAATTAATTTGCCATCGCCAATGTGAAATATTCCATATAAATATTTATGTTTTAATTAAAAAGGCCACAAGGAAATTGAAAATTACATAAATTTGCGCCATTTTCCAGCTGCGCATTCGCCACGCAGGAAAATTGTGGCATTCATTTTGCATTTTGCATTTTGCATTTGGCGTGCATTGCGTGATTTTATAGGGTGCACGATTTATGAATGTCATTAATCCGAATTAAGTTGCGTAATTGTCTGCAATTGGCAGTGCAAGGCGCATGGGAAAGTTATGTGCATTTTTATAGGGTATTTTAAAGTTGTAAGTTGCACAATGAATGATTTATTTATTATACAGCAAGCGGAATTTAATAGTTTTATTTAGTGAAACTTATGAAAATGTTATAACAATTTTAAGGAGCATATGGAAGGAATACAAAATTTGCTACGGGCTGCGTAAATATTATGTAAATAAATGATGCAGTATTTACAGGGTATCTTAAGGTTGTACTATAGGTTTTAAGAGCAATACTTGGCTTCGTTTGGTACCCCAAAATTATAGACATATTGGCATAATCTATCTATACTCTACACTTATGTGAATAAGTTATGCAATATTTACAGGGTATCTTAAGGGTTTACTATAAGTTTATAAAGTAATATTTGGCTTGCTATAGTTTCTCAAAATTATATAAATATTGGCATAATTAATTTACTATAATATACTCAGAAAGTATTGCCAAAATTACAGCATATCTCGAAGCTGTGCCAGAACTGCAGTCTTCCCAGTCACGTTACCTTATCTGCTACATGAGTTTCTTATAAATGACCCGACTAATTGGTACAGTTTTTATCACTGTGGATAATCCCCCGATCATATTTCATCATAACACAATTTTGACCTTCATTTGGCGACGCGCACGCAGTTTGTCACCGACGCAAGAGTATATAAACCTTATGGAGAGGCGGGGGTTGCCACTGGGCAACTGGCACAGTCTCTGGGACTCTGGTACAGTGGGACAGTTGGGGGCAGCTGCAGCCTGGCGCATCCGCAACAATTTGCAATGGTTTTTGGTGCGCGGCGACTGGTTTTGCGCAATTTTTACGTGTTCATTATCATATAAATGGAGAGTACTCAGAGATACTCGGCGAGTCATACACAACGACATGGACATGCCACACATGCCACATGCCACATGCATTTTCGGACACAAACGAAAGTGAACTTTTTATCTGTGATGTGCGCCTGCGAAACGTGTTCCATGGAATGGCCCCAGCCCGAACCTGGCCCGAACCCGGCCTGGAGCTGACGCTGATGCTGAAGCTGAAGCTGGGGCTTTATTTATCGTCGTTTTTTTATGATTTAACATATGTACGTGTTGCTGTCACACACACACACACAGACACGCACCCAAACACGCTTATATATTAATTTCATTAATAATAAGTAATTTCACTTTTCATTTCAAGAATTCGCAACTTTCGTTGCGGGTGAGCAGTACACTGTGGTCCCCTCTTCTCTCTCTCTCTCTCTCTCTCTCTCTCCCTCTCACTCTTTCTCTGAGCATCGCTCTGCCGTCTCTTCTTCGGCCTGTGCCCAGTGTCAGTGAGGCCAAACCATGCGCTGCCCCCAAATCGATGGGCAAATTAATTACTACGTCTGGCAGGCCATAAATGTTAACGCTGCGTATACGTAATTTCTGCCATTTTACTATTTGCTAGTTAATTGCTCGTTAGCTTTGTTTGTACAGAGAGTATATTAATTTTAGAGGCTTGCGGCTTACAGTAGGTAGCAACTACTGGCATATAACATAATATATATGTATTATTGATCGGCATCAAAAGTCGAGTCGATCTGGTCTGATCTACCTCAGATAAATCCTTGTCAGTAAATGCAAGGGTATGCACCCATCGGCACCACAAAACTGATGTTTATTTCTAGTTGTGAGCTTATTTTCGGCTATATTTTTAGACTTTTTTTGTTGGCGGCGTCAGAGACAAATGTTACAAGTTGCCGCCGTGTGGGCTTTTATCGATCGGCGGGCGATCAGCGCGAGCATTTTAATTGCTCCCGAAAATTGAGTTATTTTGATTGCGGCCCGTTGACCTTTTTCGCCGTGTTTGTCGCTCAGTGTGTTGCGCGTGTTGTTACTGCAGTTGTGCTGTGCACACACCCAGACCAGTGCCAGGCTGGGCCTGGCCAAGATCACTTCTGGCGCTGTCGTGCGGGCCGATGTTTATCGCCGCGTCGCGCCGGTTCAAATAAAATTGTAAATTAAAATTGCAGATTGATTTCGCGTTTACGTTTACGTTTTCGTTTGGCGATTTCGATTTCGCGCTGCACATTCTCGGCCCACTCGTTTTGCGCTTTGCTTTATTGTCATTGTCAATGGCCGCAATTTGCTTGGGAAAATTAATCATTAGACTTGCCGCCGGGGCCGGACAATGCAAATTTTCGCCTTACGGAAATTGGCATTCATTTGGTCATGGGAGTTTTTGCAGCCAACTGCGGCGGCTGCTGCTGCAACTGATGCTGCACCTGTGGCACGGGACTCAATGAAAATGTAATTACGCCCTCGAATGCCAGGCGGGGCATCGTCAACAGCAACTTGCCACAACAAGTGGCAAGCGCAGACGCCGCTGCAGGTCTCTGCCCCTGACACTGTGTGCCAGGCCATCAGCATTAACAACGCCCTATGGCTTCTGCCTTGGCCTCTGCCCGTGTCGCTGTCCCCGTCGATGTTGCAGCATCTAAGCCGCCCCACCCCACCGCACGCTGCAGTTGCAGTTGCAACTGGAGATGGCGTCGAAGCTGCAGGCACGATGGCCATTTGATTGATTACCCAAGCGCCGCGTGGGCCGGCGTTAATGTTACTGTTGATACTGATGTTGCCACATTGCCATGTCTGCTGCGCAGCACGCAGCAGCAGCCGGACCACTCCACCCGTATGACGTCATGTGGCAAGTAGCTGCAGGTAATTGCAGTACGAGTAAAGCTGAAAGTAATCGATGCCTGAAGATGCCGCCGTAACTTTCCTAAAAATCTATCGATTTTCAAATGGAAAAACGTTTCGATGCACAGTAACTCCTTGAAAATCAATAGATTTTAATGAGAACCTCGTTTTAATATTTTAATGACTATTTTAAAATTTATAATTTATTTTTTATCATTTACTCAAAATAAACTTTCTGCCCATTTTTGCAATTTAATAATTCAATATACTATTACTACTATTAATACGGCTACTATTAATACCTAAAATTTTGCCTATATAATTTTTTTATCAGTTTCTATCAATATCAAAATTTACTTCACTTTTTATCTATCCAATTAACAAACTATTAAAATACTATAGTGCCTCTCGCTGTCTCTGGAGGTCATCGCAAAGTCTTGCATCAGTTTCGCTGGCGACTTTCGCTTTCCGTTCGAATATTATTCTGACGATTCTCGTTTGCCGTCACGTGACCATTTGTCTGGCTGGGATTACAGGGATTACCTCAGCGGGGGCAGCAGGCAGCAGGCGGGCGGCTGGGCCCAGCAACGACATGGGTAAATTTCGCTTTCTATGCCAAGAGAGTTTGACAGCGGGCGGCTGAAATGCTGCACGTTTGACCAAATTTGGGCGCACAACAACTGTTCGGAGCGATCGCTGTGATGATGATGACGACGACGACGTCGGCGAAGCTGACGACAACGCAGCTACTACTGGCTACTGGCTACTGGCAGCTCGTGCAGTCGCCACGGCGCGGCGCGTTGGCACAAGCTCTGGTAGCTTCTTGTCGCCGTATGTCATGCGCTTTTATCTTGATGCCGCTGTCGTCGGGAGTCATGCTCGGCCTGGAGCCTGTGACTGGGCCTGAGCCTGAGCCAGAGCCTGAGTCCGACTCGGAGTCTGATTTCGCTGTTTAACATAGTTCGCTGGAGTGTGCGAGGGATTTTCACCGCGATTCGCAATTCGGTAGCCACTGCACTGCACTACGTAGGTTGAGGTTGAGGTCAGTGGCCTCCGCCTCGGAACGGGTACTCGTACTCGTACTCGTACTCGCACTAGTACTGCACTGGTACTCGTATTCACATGTGATTAAAGGCCTAAACGCAAGACCATCATAAATATCGAATGCGCCACAGTTAAGGGACTGAGGGGGAAGGGAACTGGGCTTGGGTCTTGTTACCTCCGTTTTCCTATACATTTTCACTTTTGTTTGAATGCTGAGCGACACCTGGCGGCGAAGGCGCACAACTGCTCTCCCCCTCCTCCCCTCGGGCATGAGTCACACACAGTCGCACAGGCTGTCACAACGCTGTGGCGCTCGAGCCCCACAAAAGTGCATCATAAATTATGTTTTGGCTCTGGCGTTTTGCCTCGCAAAACCTTCCAATTTTTTTTTTTCAGTCGTTTTCTAACCATTTTCATTTGCTAAAGTAGTCACACGGTCAATTGGCCGGGTCGACGGGCGGACAGACGGACGGACAGACAGACGCAGCACATTTGTCGCCGAGCGTAGCGAAATCGAAATTGAAATCCTGCTGCAGTTCCCCGACTCCGACTTCGACTCCGGCTGCAGCTCCAGCTCCAGCTCCAGCTCCGGTCACGAATGTCGGTCAAACGTGTTTCTCGCTATTTTTCCAGCTTTAAATATGCCAACAATGGCCGAGCCATGGCTAAGTCCACAGCCATAGCCACATCGCACTTGGGGCACTTAATTTGTGCGCATATTTTTGCAGGGATTATCATTGTCACAGCAGACTGCGGCTCCGATTGCGACGCCGATTGCGACTCCAACTGCCGACTGCATGTGAATTCTAATTTACGGATCTTTCTTGCCGGATTTGAGAAATTTTCTAGTTGTGGTAAAACTGCTTTGATCTTTATGGGGTTAAGATGGTCTAAGCTTGGGCTGATGCTAACGCGAAGCTAAATTGCGATCTTTCAATGGAAATTAATAAAGCTTTAAATTCATTACTTCTTTTCACATAAAAGAAATTTTTAATAGTTGATTGGATCTCTGGGGTGCCTTGGGAGTTTAATCTTATTACTTGTAGATAGATAAAACTTCTATCAGTTCTGTATAATGAAGCATAGCTGAAGAGTTCAGAGAGCTGCAGCTGAGTTATAAATCCTCAACTCTCTCTCTCTTTTTTTCTTATCTTTAAGCAGTTACAAAATTAAAAAAAAAAAAAACATTTCTTAGTAATAATAATAAATATTTTCTTAATAGTAAGCATTATATTTATTTATATTAAATTTTTATTATTGTGTAGCAGAACTGATCAAAATGCAAAGAGCTTAGGTCTTCCACCAATTCTTCTACATTTTCTTGCTTATAGAAGAGCTTTGTCTTCTAAGTAGGACATCAGTTTGTAATGGAGAATAAAGCTTCAGATCGCACTTACTTTCCCTTAGAATTTATATTAAAGATCTTTCTTATACATTTATACTTTATCTATATAATATATAACTATATAATATATAAAATATATAATTTTTTATTATCTATTCTACTGTTCATTTCAAAAATCTTTCAATTAAAGCACTTAATTTTCCAATCACTTGGACTTTTTCTACCACTTCAAATATTGAACCAATTTCCAACTCATAGCAAAGCTCTTAGTCATTCTGCAGGCAAACGTTTTTAAAGTTTTTCCTCTGTGGAAATCAGGCAAATAACTTGGCGCATTTCTCTGCACACTTTCCCGTTGGCACCTTTTGCAGTTGCCGTTATCTTAATTGATTTACCGCTATCACAAATCGCCATTTGCAGCAGTTCCCATTATGATGCTGTGACCTGATTTCCACTTGTAATCCCCTAGACTTGGGCAACCGTAGCTTTCCTCATCAGTTGTGCTTGCCCCAAGGAGTTGGAGGCGCTAGGAAGTGGCTGCAGTCCCGAATCAGTAAACCATTTAGCCCACTAACAAATTTCCCACATAATTCACAAAACGTCGTAATACGGAAGCCGCCTGCCCCTGCTGATAAGTCGGAGTCGAAGTCGGGTGAATTTGGCAGTCAAATTTGAATTTCATGTCCCTTTTATCGGTGCGACTATCTGACTCTGCCTAGAAGTGGGCATTGTTTGGCTGTCGTTAGTTGTTGTGTTGCTGCTGCTGTTGCTGTTGCTGCTGCTGCTGCATTGTTGCTGCTGCATTGTGGCCAATTTGGCTACTGCTAATAACGGTGCTTGCAGCGTTTCGCCTTATTGGGCGGTCTGGCCGACGCTCCAGCGGATTGATGTGCCTGCTAAGAGCCATTTTTCGGCTACCGCCAAGTTATAAAATATCAAAAATTATGCGCTTCGACTACCGTCATCAAACGCGGCGCCGCGCTGTGGCAACTGTTGTTGCCACCAACTGTTGCTGTTGCTGTGGCTGTTGCAGCGCTGCCTCTGCTTCTGCCTCTGCCTCTGCCGCTGACTGTGGCACTTAACACCTTTTTGACACACAGCCAACGACGTCAAATGCAAATGAAGATAAATCGCTGCCTCTGATCTTTTTAGCACCTTTTTGCATATATTGCAGGCGGCAACAGGCTGCAGGCGCGCGGAGGCGGGCGCTGGGAGGGAGGGGCAGCAGCAGGCAACGGGCTCTGGTGACAGCCGCAAACATGCAACATTTTGTCGCCAGTTGTACAACTGCCGCTGACTGCTTGACTGCCTGCCTGCCTGCCTGCCTCCTGCCTGGCTGCATGCATTCATTGACTCTGCCCCATAGGCCCCTCCCCAGCCGCCTCTTTTGCCGCCCCTCGACCTATCAGTTCGATTCGCTGCCGCTGCCATTGTCAGCTCGGCATTCGCTTGTTTCAATACGGTAGTTTCCAATAATTTCTTATGATCTTTGTGACAGCCCTGTCGTTGGACAAATCTTGCAGATTTGAACATGTCTACGGAGCCATAAAAATGATAGATATTTATTAAGATAATGCTGGCTATGTGGAATCGGGAAGTACTTAAGTGCGGGATAGTTTGATATATCCTTTTTAACTATATTTTTATATCGGTTCAGGAATTTTTAGTAATTTTTCTGGATACTTATATAACCTTTAAAGTGCTTTCTTAGCTTTTTGAATACTGTTTAAATTGTTTCAACATTATATTGTATTTATTGTTTATCTTTATTTTATATATCAGATAAAAAACTCAAATAAATTTAAATTACTTTTGGAAAATTAATTTGAAATTTTGTTATTAAAATTATGGAATAATAATAAGAATACTATACGAATATTCCTGAAATTTTACCATTCGTTTTTTATATCTTTTAAAATAGTATATTATTTATTTTATATTAATTATATAATAAAATTATTTATTATATATACCAATAATAGTCTGTATATAAATATTCTGTAATATATTCCAAATTAATTTTTTTTATGCCTCTCCAAATATTTAAAAAATACCCTTAAATTTTTTATTCTATTCTGAATTCTATACAATATTTAATATTTTAAAATTTTAATACTTGGTTATCCCTAAATGCATAAAATTTAAATACTTTTATAGTTCATTCGTGCCCCTTGTAGAGTATCGGTGCTTTGCTGCCTGCCCGACACCAACCTTAGGTTCACACAGGGATTGAGGGGGCTGCGCAGCAGGCCGGGATTGTGTCCATTGTCTGCAGTGTGCGCCGTGCTCCGTTTTGGCTCCGCCTCGGACTCGCTTTGCATATGAGCGAGCGACGGCGGCGCACAATAAGAAATTATCGGCCCGGCAGCGTCGGGGCAGCGTTGTTGCCCCGACATTGTTATGCCCGGTTGCTCCGTTGCCCTGTCTGCGGATGAGGAAGTTGTCTGTTTGTTTGTCCGTCTGTCTGCCTGCCTGCCTGTCCGTTCAACTCGCTGTCTGTCCGCTCGTCTGTCCGTCTGTCTGTTTGTTTTGTTTGCTTTTGCCTTTGGATTTTTGGGCGCACATTTGAGCTGCACTCGTTGGGCTGCAACATGTGGCATGTGGCATGTGTTGCATGCGGCCAACTATCGGCAGGCGACTATCGGCAGCTTGTCGCGTTTTTTATTTAAATTACGAAATGTTTTGTCAACAATTTGTCCACTGATTTATGCGCGACACACAGCTCGAAGGCAGCCCAAAGGAGGAGGGAGCAGACGAGTGGCTGGGAGGGAAGAGCGGAGGCAAGCTATCAGCTGACAGGTGCATAAATTGCGCTTAAAATCGAAAGTTGTGCCCAGAATGCGCCAGAAAATGAAAGTGAGCGACGTGCATCCATTAAATGTGTGTCAGTTGCAGGCACAGTGTGGCAGGAGGCACTCGATGGGGCAGGGGCTGGGGCAGCACAGTGCATTGACATCGACTGCAGCAGCGGCCCCTGCACCGCGGCTGTCCATCACAGAACTTTCGATTTCGATTGCGTAGCTGCTGCAGCTGAAGAGGGGGACGGAGGCAGGGACAGCAGCAGGCACAGAGCGCTTTCCATTGGCGTTTGTTGAACTGCCACAGATCATGTACACACAAGCCCCGGACGGAGGGGGGGCAGGGCAGAAAAAAACACATATTTCTGCCAGCGCGTTTTTTGAAGCCTCTTTGACTGACACACAATTGCGTTTTTTGCGCATAGTTCCGTATTTGGTCAAAGATAATGATGTGAAATGCAGCAGCAGTAGCAGCAGCGGCAACTACAACTGCAGCTGCAACAACAACTGTGGCAAGCATCGGCTGGACAGCAGCGTCTCCCACTCAAAATTGTCGAAGAAAAATTGCAATACTCTGACTCGATTTTGCATGCGAAATGAGTGAAAATGCCTCGCACTTAATTTCATTTTCCACGCGCAGGGAGAAACTCACGCAGCGCATGCTCAGTGGGGACTGCCTCCCTTACCCTTGGCTCCCATTGCCTGATTGCCATGACTGTCAGTAGTAAATAGAAACAGAAACTCGAAAACAAACTGTAAACAGAATTCGATTTGTCGCTGGAAAAGTGGAACTCAGACTGATTTTCCTCGCGGCCAAACATGGATGATTTTATGGATATTGCCGCCGAGCTAGAGGCCGTCGCCGATACGTCTGTCGGGCACAAGCGACGACCCTACCTCAAGAAGTTCGTGCAGCCCGATTCCGATGAAGAGGTCGCCGACATACTGAAGATCTACAATGTTCAGGAATCGTGGCGTACGCTGCTGAGCCTGCCCACCTGCCAGAAGGTGATGGTCACGTAAGTCGACATGGTGATGTCTTAATCCCTCACAGTCCAGACATCGTTTCCGTTTCCCGCCATAGCGACTCGATACAGAAAAAACTCAAGATTCAGGTGGGCTACAATGTCACCCAGGAGTTCCCCTGGAAGCAGGTGCAGTTCAAGCTTTTGCGCGATAATCTCTTCGAAGAGCTGGAGATCTCCGCCGACCTGGTGAAGATGTTCAAAGGTTTCAATCCGGAGAACTTCATTCTCATAGGCTACTGCCCCACGCTCACCGAGGCCGAGGACGATCCGCCCGAGGGTGATCCCTTCATCTTCTACGTCAGCAGCAAGGACACTAAACTCGCCATGGGCATCATACAGAACATGGAGGCCTTCGAGAGTTGGCGCATGCACCGCCGCTTGCGCAAGAAGCCACGCCGCTGGGTCAGCCATGGCACCGAGGAGGAGATGACGGTGCTTGTCGAGCGTTTCCACGACGAGCCTGTCGACGTGGAGATCCAAAGCGTGTACCCCATACAGCAGCCGAAACACGTTCCCTTCCAGCGGCGTCTGTCTCGCGATGTGCGCGACGGCGTCATCGAGTTGCTGCCGAACGAAAGCGTCAAGTACGAGAGCGTCATCAAGCGGCGCATATCGGTGGCAGTGCAGGTGGCACCGCCCTGCATCAACCGCGAGCAGCAGACAAACCCGACGTTCCCCTCGAACGCCTGGTCGCAGTATCTCTACGAGCTGGACGACGCAGGTGAGAGGAGCGGAAGAGAGAGAAGTCTACTCAACTCAATTCTCCCCTCGCTTAGATCTCGAACTGGATGAGACAGATGTGGAAGAGGAGGAACCCGGCACTGTACAGCACAGCAGACCTGGAACACCGGCTCCAGCCGAAGAAGTACCCAAGCCACCGCCCGAAATGTCCGAACAAATGATCTTGCTGCTGGAGACGCTCGACTTCAATCAGATCGACAGCTATCGGTAGGTGGCAGCTGAGAGCCTCCTTTAGACTGTACCATCCTCATCTCGTGATCCTCTGCATTCACACAGCAATGACTACCAGCTGATCTCGACCAAGCAGGTGGTACACTACACCAATCCTTATCTGCAGGAGTTCATCTGCTTCGCCAACATCTCGAAGAGCGACAAGCGCTTCGTCGCCTGCAGCGACTGGTACCCCACCTTGTCCGGCCTGCTCGCCGTCTCGTACACCTTTAGCACTCCGTCAACCTCTGAATTGGCTACCACGAATGTCAGCTTCGTGCAGCGTGCAGTGCTGGAACCTAATCCCGTGCTTCTCTGGAGCTTCGCCGACAATCTGAACTATAAACTGGAGTTTGAGGCACCCTTCGAGGTCACCGCGCTCTCGTTCTGCCCCTTTAATAGCGATATCTTGTTGGGTGGCTGCCAGAATGGCCTACTCGTGCTGTGGGATCTGCAGGGACGCTGCAATAAGCTCGACGAGGAGGAGTATTTGACACCGGCACAGGCCAAGTATCGTGCACTTATCGGCGAATTCCTCAACTGGACACTGGACATCAACGAGGAAGTGGTGGTACCGCCGGCAGTCATCTCCCCAATGGAACATTCACCGACGGGCGCTATCATGGGCATCTACTGGCTGAGCAAGCACTTCTATCTCAACAACTTTGGAAAGGTCTATGTCGACACGGACACTCGGAAGCACCACAAGTTTTTCATCACTTGCGCTTGGGACGGTACTGTCAGCTTCTGGAATCTGGAGGGTGAAACCAGCAAGAAGGAGCAGCAAACGCAGAAGGGTCTACCCAAGGAGTTGACGCAGAATGAGTCGCACTTCAAGAATCGCATAATAAAGCCGACATACAACCTCTGGTACAACGAACCGTTGACGGGGCTCATTGCGGATACCTCGGTTTTCTCCATAATGACACCAAGCCCAAGGGTGATCTATGCCTCGCCAGCGAATTACCCCATCCAGGTGGTCGCCAAGAATCCACCAAATCTGCGCCAGTCTCTTGTACTAACGACATACTACGGTCACATCGTACGCGTCGACTGGCAGGGCATGTACAGCGATGTGGGTGCCAAGGAGCAAGTCAATCCCTCAGCGCAGTTTGCCATGGTGCATGACGGTCCCATTGTGGCGGTCAGCAAGAATCCCTTCTACCCCGAGGTATTCGCCACAATCGGACGTACTGTGTTCGCCCTGTGGAAGGAGGACTATCCCGACTCGCCAATCATTTGGCGGAAACGTCCCTGTGAGCTAACGGCGGTCGCTTGGAGTGAGACACGTCCCGCCGTACTATACATCACACGAAATGACGGTATACTAGAGGCCTGGGATATACTGGGTTAGTCTGGGGGAGACTTCAAGCCAACTTTGATTTGTGAAAGTCCTCTTCCGTCTTCAGCTCGCGACGATGACGCGGTACTTACTGAGGTTTTAGGCGGAGGCACCATCACAGCCGTCACCGAGCATCCTCCATCACTGCCCAGCAAGATACTCGGCATTGGCGACTATAACAGCAGCATTCGCATGGTCAAGCTGCCACACTCCTTCGATGTGCCGCTGGACGACGAGCTGGCTGTGAGTTCAAGTATATAGTATATAGTATATCCCTTGAGTTGCCTCTTCCATAGAAATTTATCAAGTATGTGCTAAAGCAAATAACCCGCAAACAAAGCATTCAAGCCTGGGAGCAAAAGTATTATGAGCTGAATAAGGACATAATCGAGGCCAAGCGCCAGGCCGAGGAGGAGGCTCGCAAGGAAATGGAGCGCCTGGAGCGCGAGCAGGCGAATCCACGCAAGCGCGCATCCAATAATGAGGACGATCCGAAGTAAGTGCAGCTGCAGAAGGCTTTAAACAACTCTGGGAAGCTCAAGTGTTTATCCCCAAATTTAGGGACGAGACCAGAAAGATGGCCGGTGCACCGTACAACGAGCGCATGGCCAAGAAATTCGACGAACTGAATCTGAATCGCATGATGACCATCCTGATGTCGCGCAAGCAAATGGACCCCGAGAAGCTGGCGCGTGAAACGGCCCTGGAGAAGGAGCGCCATCTGTACGAGACAGCGAAGAAGGAGTCGCATGCCAGGCTTCTCTCCACCGTTGACGAGGAGGTTGCCACCATTCGATCGCGTATTCTGCCCGCCGAGATGCCGGACATGCAGCGCAGCGAAATGATAGCAGAACGCGTCAAAAATGAAATGGATGCCGCCGACTCGTACGAGACTGTTGCCGAAGAGGCGTTCGAGAAGCTGAAGAACTTTCCCGAGCTCAAGTCCATCGATTACATTGAGCTGCTCGAGCGCGGCATAAAGCGCCGACAGCTGCTCGATCAAGCCCTGGGCGGTAATACCGAACGTCTGCTGTGGTACAAGGAAAAGTTGCGCGACAATCTGATTTTCGAGTGTGACTTCGGTATCGATCTGTTCTACAATAAACGCTCCCTAGCGCCAAAACATCAGGAGCCTTCTGATGTGCTCGAAGAGGAGGTGGAATTTCCGCAGATGATAACAGAACCGGATGACATTGAAGGCAACGTATAAGGTATTAGTTTTCTTTCGATGCAGATACAAGTTGTAAGTTTTATGTAGTTTGTCTTTAGGTGAATAAAAAATGTTGTATGCATGAGGAAATTTCGGACAAACCTCGTATTGCTGAGGATAGTATGTTAATCACTTTGTTTGATATTATATAAATATAATTCCATACCGAAACTTATACTACTGTGGGCAAAAAGTAAGGTGAATATTTTTTTTTTATATAGCATATAGCTATATAGTTTGAGAAGCCTATGTAGCTTAATTATTTAAAATATTGCGTGCATCTAATAGCAAGCCATAGTCACCTTATAAGTACAGTGAGTTTCGGGGTCTCTCAGTGCTGGGTGCAGTTCGGTCTCTCTCTTTTATGTACTGGAATTCTTTGGCCATGCTTTGTAAATAGCATATTTGTCCCTCACTGATTCACTGCGATTGTCCGAACCGCTGCCAAAAACTCGTGTCTTAATTAACTGTTCATTGAACCTTGTCGTGGGGCACTTCCGCCCCAGCCGCGTCGGGTTTGCCGGGTTCAAGTTTATGACATTTCTAAGCGGCGCGCAAATGAAGTCATCTCGTGGCCGAGGCGTGTCGCCGGTTTAATGAACTGCCACACAGACACAGACAGGCACAGACACAAATACAGACTGCCTGCCACCAAGCCGCAGTCGCTGGCGGCGGCGCGCTGCTGCAACCGCACTCGCTTTCCCACGACTGCGACGTCGACGGTGACTGCGGTTGTCGACGGGCATAATGTACACATCACTTCACTGTGACTGCGACTGGCCATTGATCGGGCGGACCGCTTGGACAGGCGACAGGCAGTCCATCATCTTCGCAAGCAGATAATGATACACATTTCGGAAGCCATCTGCATCTCCAGCTCCAGCTCCAGCTGAACTTTACCATAATTTCGCGAGCATTATTATTGGGATCGGTTCGGCCGCCGGCTGCGTTTCGCTGTTGCGTCACCATCATCAGCTGCAACAACAACAACAACAAATAATTTAACTACAACTACTACTACAACTTCATCATCATCGCCTGCGCGCACCTGTTGTCCTTAAAGCACAGCAAAGCGATAAATATTAAGTGATTTCGCTCGATCATTGCAAATGAAATCGAATGCGATGAGCTGAGTGCGTTTCTCTCTCTCTCTCCCCCCCCCCCTCTCCCCTTTTCTAACGATTGACCAGAGACTGCAAGTGGGAATTGACACATGGCCAGGCGAATTGGTAGACCAGGCAGAGTCTTGGCTGCGTGCAATGGCATTTCCGTAATGTTACTGGCCTGCACTGCTTAACAAAAGTTTGTTAGCAGCAATTTTACATACGCAAGCGATGTATGGCGCTTAAAGCTATATTATACCGACACATGTAGATAAATCAAACATTGTAAAGACCTAACCATACATAAGCAAGGGCTACAAGCTTGTACGACAGTGTAGTTGGTTCAGCGTGAACTGCTTCCAGCATGCAACAAGTTGAACATGACTTGGCAAAACACGGTGAGCAGATCAATACAAAGTTTACATCCCGTTATCGTATCAAGTGTTGCACAGCTGAGCCCACCCTCTATATATCTATATATATGTAGAAAGAAATGAAAAAGAGTTTGCAGCTCATTATGTCAACCAGTTTCTTAATGTCTGAGTCTACCTATACTTTATATAATATTACACCATTCAACCTATAGTACTTCAAAAACTATCGGAACTACCAAATTCTAATAGCTTTAATCAAATAGTGATTATAGTTCTCGAAACATTGCAGTTATATAATATTTAAAACAAAAGAATATATTTTATAATTTACATACAGCAGAGTTTCCAAGTTAAGTTTATTAAGAAAACCGCAAAAAATCTCCTAAAATCTGACTACATACATTAATTGCTATAAATAAATGTTCATACACTTCCTACTAGCCCTATTTAAGCTCACCCGACTGTTACCCTCAATACTAAAGGCTCTCAACGATTTTCATACATAGTTCCAGGCGCTTCCACTGGCTTGACAGATTTGTGGGAACAGTTAATTTAGTGTAGTGTTGCGCGCGAACAGTAAACGAAACGAAGAACACTAAATATTGGTAGAAACCAAATTTTTGCGGACAACTTCGAGGCGTTCCAGCAACTGAGCACATGATTCGCGCTGATCCTCAGCACTGGAACTGCTCGGCTTGGCCATTTCCACGATCAGCTCCAGGATGCCAAGCAATAGGCCATCGAATTCCTCCTCGTATTCGCCCACAGTGGCATCGAAGTCCTCGTTCAATGGCGTTTCGATAAGGCCACAGAAATTGAGGCAAACCTGACCCAAGGTGAAGAGCGATCGCACGAAGGTGATCGGCTCTGCGTACAGGCACAGCTCCAGGCTCTTCTCGAGCGTCTGATGCAACTTCACGATCACCTCGTCGATCTGGCCGACCTTCTCCAAGGCCGATAGTAGCGCCTGCCAGCGAGGATTCACAATGTCTTGGAGCATGTGCTGCTCCAGCTGCTTGAGGCACTCGCTCATGCGATCGCGCAGGTCACAGGCCTGCGAATTATACTTGGCCAGACTGTAGAAGCACGCCGACTTCAGCTGATGCTGCACATAGCGCAGGTAGAAGAGCAGGCGATGCAGCAGCTGCAGCTGCTCCACGGGTTCCTCGTGGATGACCAGACTTATGGGCCAATTGGCATGATAACTTAGGGCGAAGGCCTCATAGCCGCTGAGCGAGAGCGGCTCGGGCAGCTCACTGAAAGGCTCCGTCATCGCGTCCGACTCCCTGGCTGAGGAGAAGTCTGTAGCATCCTCCAGCTCCTGCTTCGCCTCATCATCAAATTGTCCCTCCTCCGCTAGCTGGTGCTTCTTCTTGCCCTCCAAACGATTTACCAGCTGCGTGGCCACGTCGCAGTCCATGAGCTCCGAGTGCAGCATGTGGCTAAAGGGATCTTCGCTAACCTGCAACGCCTCCAGCGTCAGCTTTTGCAGCTTCTCCGGCACGAGATTGTCCACGTTGTGCTGCAGCTGACCGGCGATCTTGTCCAGCAGCGTCGAGGTGAAGTCCTCGTTCTGTAGCAGAAAATAACCATGCAGATTTCGAAAATGCTGCTCCAGCAGATTGTTCTCCATCATCAGCTCGAGCAGCTTGCGGGCCGGCAGCTCGTAACTGCAGCGGATGAGCTCTATATGCGCCGCATCTCCGGGCACGTAGCTGAGCGGCGCCTGCATCAGCTTCATGTGCACGTTGCACTGACGCAATATGTTCAAGTACTTGCCGGCACGGAAGACCTGCTCGCTCAGCGGCTCCAGGAACGAGGGCAAGCGATCCCCGTGCAGGCGATAGCGCGCTTGCCAGTAGCCGTGGCAGCACTGCTTGGGCGAGAGCAGGGTGCTGCTCATGGCATTGGCACTGGTGTCCTCGATGAAGAAGTCGCCGCGCACATCGTAGAGCACGCCTTTCTGCGTCCAGAGCTGCACCATCTTCATGTAGTAGTGACTGACGTCGGTGAGCAGCAGCTGCAGGCCCTCCGACTTGAAGTGCACCTGGTGATCGTGGATGAGCGAGAGCATCTGGGCCATGGTCAGCTCGGAGCGACGCACATGCGATGTGAGCCGGGCGTAGGCCTCCATGGTATGCAGCCAGGGGCGCAGCTGCTGCACCAGTTGCTGCAGACTGAGCTTCCGTTCGTGCAGCTGCGTCTCCAGGCCCGCCTGCACGTCGAAGTACTGCTGCATGTTCTTGTGCAGCGACATGCCAAGCGCACGCCCACAGTTCGTCGACATGATCGTGTCCTCGATGAAGCTCTGCACGTTAATGTAGTAGCCGATCAGTGGGAGCAGCTCGTTGGCCAGCGCTCGAAAGGCTCCGCTGAAGCTCTCGTCGATCGTGAAGCGCAAATGATCGATCTGATCGGTCTTCAGCTGAGAGATCTGCTCCACTGTCACGTCGGGGCGTATGTGAGAGGAGGGCACACCCGAGAAGGCGTAGATCAAATCACGCACGAGTCGCTCCTCTTGCATCTTCATTGAGAGCTTGCTCACATTCTCCGTGGGTAGGTAGTAACCCCCGACGCTCTCGAAGATCCACGTGCCCAGCTTCCGTTTGAAGCGCGTGCCCGACGACGTATCCCTCACGTGCTCATCCATTGGCTCCTTACGCTCGCCTATGACAGCGGCGCGATCGATGTGCTCCTGCACCTTGCGCATCTGCAGATCCATCTCGGCGCTGTTCAGCTGAAAGCGTCCCGTTCCAGTTAAATCCTCTGGCAGTTCTGCGTCCATGGCGGCTGCACTTAGAAAATATATATTACGTTACGATATGTATTATGTATCTATAGAGTTTTAAAAAAATATAAGTTTGTGTCAAAGCGACTGTTTCACTTATAAATTCAGCCAAGTGTGAAGTTCTAGCTTCAATTTTCTCAAGCAGAATTGGTAACAACTTTTTCTAGGCTCTATAGATAACAAATTAGTAACTAACTTTTTAAAATAGTTAAGAAAATAAAAGAATCCCAAGGAACTCTGCTGACAATCTCACTTGAAGAATAGGTAGACACTCTAGCTTTCTGGGAACAAGGCTATGTAACCTTATCACTCCTACTTTAAACCTTTTTTGTTCAAGATTTCAATAAATAAAACTATAATTTTGTAAATGAAGCCATAATTAATGAAATTTCAGAATACCAAGAAGCTCTTCATGCGATCTCTCTTGCCTAACACACAAAAAGTCAAAAAAGCTTCACGGAAACTAAAATATCCTACCTAGGATAACTACCTTTAACTACTTGCTTATTTAAACGAGTATCTTGGTAAATAATAATGTAAATAAATAAAAAACAGCATTTGCATGATATTTTCTCATTATAAAACTTCAACATGAACTTCTCTGGCGATTTCTCGACTCCTACTTGAATTTTCAGCTTACTCTTCCACAACTTCAACTATCCGCACCATTCCCAGTTCTCTTCTTACCGTACCATAGCATACCTTGTTAGGGAAATACCTCCAGAAACGCCATCAAATTGCACACCTTCTGCGCACCGTGCCAGGCCGCCATAAAGCAGTAAATGTGACGGCGGCGGCATCACAATTCATTCGGAAAAATCAGTTGGGACCCCATCAAAATCACAATAATCACAATATTCATTTGCAAGCGGCACGTAATCGCCTCACATCGCAGCGCAGCGCGTCGACTGTACCCAGCGGCGACATCTTCAGGCGGCGATCCACAGGTGTTTTGCATTGGAAACCCAACAGAGTCTTCGAGCGGCGTCTCATGAATCAGCTGTGCCCCTGCGTGATCTGAGGGAAGCGTGTCGAGAATGCGCTGGGAAAGACTCGCATAGAGCTTGCCTGCACTTTCTTTATGTCTGAACAAATAATCAAATAAATCTTGTGCTCCTATATCGCAGAAGACTCACTCGAAGACTCACTGTGAGAACTATGAGTGCACTCGATTTATGCGCTTTGTCGCGTGAGTGCCAATTGCTCTACTCACGCTTGTTGTTGTTGCTGCTGCTGCTGTTGTAGTTGTCTCTTTCCCTCGCGCTGTTCTCATTCTTAACAATGCTGCGTCAGCGTCGACGTTGTCGTTGTCGACAGCAACATTAGCATAAATAAATAAATAACCGTAACAACAATAAAAAAAAATGCATTGGCAACGTGGAAAAGTAAATAACAATACACTGACAGTAAAGCCCGGGAGAAGCGACGCTAAAGCTCTGCAATGCACCTTTACACTGAGCTTTTGTTTTCATTCTGTCTCTCGCGGCTCTCCGAGCAAATTGCAAGGGAGTAGGGAGTCTAGTGCACAGTGGTGCTAGCTGCAGTCAAAAATGCAACAATAAGCAAATAAATAAATATTAAAATGCAAATTAAAAGCAGATTTTTATAGGCATACCAGCCTAGCAATAAGATGACAAAAAGCTTGCCAAAACAATTACACATTTTATGGCACATAATTATGTTACAGTTATTAAATTTCTCTACTAACTAAGCACTGTAATTGCCAGTGCTGAGCGAGAGAGGGAGAGAGTAAGCAGCAACCACAACAACAACAACAACACTTGCGAAAGAAGCGTAAGCTTTAACTGTGCGCTTCTTTCTATTGCTGTTGTTGTTGTTCGAATTGAGTGCAAAGCTCAGCCTCAGCCTCAGTTTCGGTTTCGCCAGCGAGCGCGGCCTAGAGCTGTGCCAAGCCGGACTGCGACTGCGACGGCGACTGCGGCAGCGACTGCGACTGCGACGCCGGCTTTGAAGTGTGATGTGTGCGCTGACTGCAAAAAGTGCCGTTTAAGGTTTCGGCGTTTTTTTGTCGCTGTTGCTTATTGCATTATTTACGACACACACACACACATGGACACGCGCGTACTTTCTTGGGCCTGCACACGCACGCACATCGAAATCATAAACAAAACGCGCTCGCACAGACGACCACAATATCAACAATAGCCACAGTAATAACAACAACAACAACAGCAACAGCAACAACAGAAGCAGCAACAACTGTTTGTATGGGTGACAATTTGCGTCTACTGCAACACTCTCAGTCTCACTATTTCGCCGCTCTCACCCACTGTCAACGTGTTGGGCTCTTGCTGCTGCCTGCGACGTCGTCGCCGCCGTTGCCGTCGCAGTAGCGACAAACGCCGACCGACCGCATTCTCAGTCAAGCAGTCAAACAAACGCAACTGAAGTAACAACAGTGCGTCGCTTGCGTCCCGTTGGCATAAGAATCACAAGCAGAAACGAGGCGGACAGCAGGAGGAAGGCAATTACAGAGAACTGTAATAAATACGCAAACTGTGCTAAAGCTGTGCTAAAACTCGTCGAATAAGTTCGATTACGTCTCGCTCTCACAGCCGCGCGCGCTCGCTTGCGTTCTCTCTTAGTCTCTCTCTCTCTCTCTCTCTCTCTCTCTCTCTCTCTCTCTCGCTCTGCCCCGAAAAGTGATGAAATTGTTGTTGTTCTCGCCGGCGAGAGAACAGTGTGTTTGTTGTTTTTAATGTTGTGCCTGCCCCCCCTGCCCACGCGCCAGCAGTGTGTTGAGTGGCTGCAGCGCATCCTTCTGCTGATCACGCACATTTGCAGCTTCTGCAGCATGTCGCTGACTCGCAGCCGTCAGCTGACGCTCAAATGGATCAAAAAGCGTCTGGCGATGCCGCGACGACGCCAGCGGGTAAGTGTGTGTGTGTGTGTGTGTGTCCTGAGCAGTGCTGCCAAGTCAGCTTTTTAACCCTGAACTAATTGCAAGTAGTCAGCAGCGGGAAATCTAGCTTTTTTTGCAGTGTGATTAAGCTTTATATTTAATTAATCGTTTGGCAACACTGGTTCTGAGTGCAATCTGGGTCAACTGCAACCCTCTCTCTCACTCTCTCCCTCTCTCTGTCTCTCCCACTCCCTTTGTCGACTGCATAATTGCTTTTGTCTAGCGTTCAATTTCTGGGGAATTCAATTAGCGTCGATTTTCAGGCAAATTCAATTAAAGTCAATAATATTTTGGCGTAATTTTCAGTTAATTTCGGGAATTTCCTGCGAAAAAGGGTTGCTGCAGCTTTTGCATTGGCGTGACTAAGCTCAATTTCTCCAACGTCAAATGCCGCTCAAAAGCGCACCCCCAGTTCCAGTCACAGTAGCGCTGGTTCCAGTTCCAGTGCCTGTTCGGCGGCAAAACTGTCTGCTGTTTTGTTCCATTTCCGTTGTATTTTCGCTAAACACACTCGTCGTAGGCCACACCACGCGAAGGTGTGTCCGCCGGCCTCGCCACGCGTTGTTGCATGTTTGCTCAAGACCCCAGACCCCAGACCCCTCAACCTCTCCGGCTCCTGTGCTTGACTTGAGCGATTATCGCTGTCAGCTTGAAAAACAGTTCTGGCTCCTCTTATCAACCCAAACTTCAAATTGTTTCATTTTACGAAAGTTTTTGGACTTATTTTTTTCGGTAATTTGGCAATTTTTCGCTTTTTGTTTGTTTGTAGTTCGCATTGGTGCGATTTCGAAATTGTTTTCGGGGCGTAGCAGTACGAGTATTACGGAGTGCAGGCAAAACACGTAGCCGAGTGTAGGGACGCCCTTGGCATATCAAAGAGATTTCTCTATTTGGAATTCGACTAGGCTCGTGCGCTCTATTCAAAGTTCAAGTGGTTGGATGAGCAATAGTTCCGGTTTTTCGCTGGAAAAACAATTTAATACTTTACACTGTGATCTTTCAATTGCAACTATAATTACCACAGATCGCAATTAGTTTTAATTGCTCGTTCTCTGAATCAATAGAGTTAATACAACATTTCAGTTGATAGATTAATGAGATAAGCCCATAATACTACAGGCGTATTGTGATTTTCCCAGTTTGTAGAGTATTTAGGTACTGCATTCGCCGATCCACGGATTCTCTGGCGCCCTTTTATCCTGCGTGCAAATGTTTATTTCTTAGCACTTAGGCAGAAATCGCATTTATCGATAATCAAAATCGCATTAGATACCAGAAGAAGAAACGCTGACAGCTCTTGTTGGTGGCGTAAACAAAAGGCCTGTCAGAAGACAAGCTATACAAGCACTTATATAGCGATATATACATACATAGGTCACACTGGCATTCAGAGAGTCTGAAAACTATCAGAGTTTTTGCCAAGTTCAAGGCAAGAGGCAGATGTGACGCTCTTTCTCTCTCTCTCTTTCTTTCTCTGACGCTTGGCATTTATGGCAAACAATGCCGAGAACAGGAAGCCAGGGGAAGGTAGTACGGGCAGGGTAAAGGGGCTACGTGAACGGGGAGCGTAGAGCTAACAATAACACTCAGAGTATTAAACAAAGCCCAACAGCACGCAAAACAGACTAACAATAAAATATCCCTCTAGTCAGTCCGTTGATGTGGGTGTGTTTTCAGTCACAGTCACTATGCAACACAACAATCCGAAAAAGATACCCCAAGAACATATAACCTAATTTGCATATAGAAGTAGTCGAAAAACTAACTTGAATAAGGGCAAGTTTCAGCTACAAGTTAGTTTAAAAATTCTCTACAATGTCGGAGTATTGCACGAGTATTGCAATTTAAAGATTTTCCATTACATTTCCTAGAAATTTTACAATTTCACTGAATTTTGTTGGTATTTTTCAGTTATTTCAAGTGTAAAATAGTTCAATCATGCTGGAAACATGGTAAATTGGGGATTTATCTGATTTCTTTTGAATTTGTTAACTCGATATTTCAGAATTCTGAATAATTTTATATATCTTAGTATTTTCACAGTTATTTAAGTATATTTTGAATACTTTTTTATAATTATTTCTAGTTTTTCTAGAAAGCTGATTAATTTTTCAAATAAAAACTAGTAAATTGAAGATTTTTCTTCTAGAAAAATTCATTTAGAAAATTCTTTTCGCTACCCTGTCGTCTAGTGTATTCACTGGGCATTCAATCACAAGCTCTCAACGATTCATTCGTTCAGCGGATTCACATTGAACAGCGAGCGCCCGCCGCACGCATGGAAAATCATTGAAGCCTGCAATGGGCGAGTAGAGACACTGTCTATAGGTGTGTGTAGGTGTGCCAATCTGCCTGTGTGTGTGTGTGTGTGTGTGTGTGTTTGTCTGCTGTTTGTGATTGAAGTGTGTGCGGCTTTTCCATTTGGCGCTCAGAGCTCATTTCAATTTAGTTGCGCGCCGCAAACGCTTTGAACTTGTTTTCCACCGGACAGACGCGCGCGGACAGGCAGGCCGTACTCAGTACGAGGTGCTGGATACTCGATACTCGCTCGCAACGAGGTGCTTTCGGTACCCTCGGTACTGGCGCTGCCAGTTCCCGTCCGTCGACCGACTGACGGTTTCCTATTGATCTCTGGGCTGGAATCGCGTACGCCTCCCGCAAAAATTTGTGCGCGTTTTGATTTTTTGGCGCGTTTTTCATCTGTGCACGTAGCTCTCGACTGGACCTGAACCTTTGCTGGCTTTCAGCTCGCTTACCCTAGGCTACACAGCGAGGCCGAAAAACCAAAAACGAAATCCCAAAACACAAAAAAAAAAAAAAAAACAAAAAAAAAATACAGAGAGAAAAGAAACAGAAACAACAACTACAACTACGTATTGATAAATTGCCAGCCGACGATTTCCGTCGTGACCCGCGCGTTATGCAAAATGCTCAAATGTAAATAAATATTAAAATAATACAAAGTTCCCCCTTTAGAGACTACCACTACCCTGCCCTCGCACCATGCAGTTTGTTGGTTTTTGTTTTGGGTGAAAAATGAAGTGAATCTGGGCAAAGTGAATCGGGGAATCAGTGAATCGCCGGCGCGTCGCAATAAAAATAATAATAATAACAATAATAACGATCATAATAATAATGTAAGCCGACAAATTTCCGAGGCGACCCTCGCAGCATTTTCTTTATTTATGAAAACAATAAACGCAACAGAGACTACGCATTAAGCCGCAGTCGCTGCCCAGTCTCGAGGCACAGTCGAGTCCCAGTCTCGAGTCCCGGCCTGGGACCCTGTTTCCTGGCACGCATATAATTTGCATGTGGATATCTTGCGCTGCCCGCATCGATCTTTATGAGTTGCAGTTGCAGTTGCAGTCGGCCCGAGATGTCTTATGTAATCTGGAAACTATTCATGAAGCAATATGCTCGCCTGCGCCTCGGCCTGGGCAACAGCAACAACAACTACAATACGCAGTCGCTGAGGCCGACATTGATCTGGCATTCGTATGCGGCCATTGAGCAGACGACGGTAGGTGGGAGTCGGGGTAGGGAAGGGTTCGAGGGATCGGGCATGGGGGAGTGGTGCCTGGGAATGGCAATGGAAATGGAAATCGAGAAATGAGTTCGGTTATGGGAATGGCAATGGGCACCGCGAATGGGGGTCACCTGGAAATCTCTCTCGCCTCTCGTCTCGCTTCTCGCTCGGCGCCCGCAGCTCTCAGTGGAGTTTCGCGCTCTTATTGATTTAAATTGAGTAATTTGTAACGACATGATCCGTTGGCGGTGCGGGGCTAAGATCTTATTGCAGATTAATGATGCGCATTCAGGCTCAACTCGCAGTTGCAATTGAGAGATTATCGCCGTGTACTGCATTGGAGTTAGCAAGTATTTTGCATATGAAAGGAGAGTTTCTCTGCTAACTTTAAATTGATATTTTTACTATAAATGCAGTTGGTCTAGCGAAAGCTTATATAAATTCAGGGTTAGTGAGTTAATTATAGAAAGAATATTGTATTCTCCATCGTTTCTGCGATCAAATCTGAATGTTTTACAGGCCCAACATTTTGTATACATGTCATACTTTTTTACTTATTGGCTTGAACTATTTCAAATTTTGTATATCTCATTGATAAGTATAGTTCTCTTTATATAAAATCTCTGCTCCCATGGCTTTTGGCTTACATATCAGTTATTATAGTTATTGAGCTTAATTTAAAGGATTTCTGGGTTATTTACCATAGTTTTTTGAGATCTAATCTGTATTGTTGAATGTTCTATTGTCCTAAAATTTCATATACATGTCATACTTTTTTATTTATTTGACTTAAACTATTTCAAATTTTGTATATCTCATTTATAATAATAGTTATGTGTATACAAAATCTCTGCCCCATTGTTTTGAGCTTACATCTCAGTTAGTATAGTTATCTCTATAAAAAATCTGTGACCCATCGGTTATAGCTCACATCTCAGTTTGTATATATGCTTAATTTAATATTTATGATAATTTCTCTATAATGCATATCCGATTTATTTAAAATAATACCTTATTAAAGCTGGCATATCATATCAACTTATTATTATTATTACAATTATTTTGTATATTAGACTCTTCACTACCTCGTAATTAATTAAAGCTCAAATTTATTCCAAATTAATAATTCTGAACTATACAAAAGAAGATATAATATTATTATGCAATGCTTATTATATAAGCATTAACAAATTATTTGAGTAATTTGATATACGCGAAATCAAAATCAAAGTCAAACCGCAGGAAATGACGGAGATTTGATAAAGCAAAATGAACGCAGACAAGGCAAAAAACTTGCCCGATTTGAGGAGGTCGTTAATTTGAGTTTGTCATTGATATGATATGCGGACTGAGCTGGGGAGACCACCAAGGCAAGGCTTGCAAGCAGTGGCTGCACTCGGTCAATTGCCATTTTTGCTTGCAGATAGTCTTAGGCTGCTGTCTCCCTCTCTCTGTCGCTCTCTTTCTTTCTCTCTCTCTGTCTCTTTCTTGATAACAATTTGAGAGACTGAGAGACGCAATAAGTCAGCGTTAAGTGTTAAAATGTCGATATTAATTGTGCGGCGACTGCCACCGGTTCGCAGTGGCAGCTCCTGTAACCCCCCTGCCTATCTCTCTCTCTCCTCCCTGACCCCGCTCGCATTTAAATAAATTGCGATTATAGCTGCAAATGTGGCAGGCAGCGGCAGTGGCAGAGACCGGGCGCAGGCAGAGGCAGAGCCAGTGAACCGGCAATGCGCTAATAATATTTATCAGAGGCTCATTTGTTGCACGGACAGCGGACAGCGGACACTGCTCGACTCTAGCCCGTTTGAGTGGGAGTGGCGGGGGCAGTGGCAGTGGCAGGGGCAGGGGCAAGCACTGCCACTGCCAACCAGCAAGCAGCCCAAAAAAGCAAATAAAACTGAGTCGGAGGCTAATTGCGAGTGCTTGCTTGTGTTTTGCTGCAAGTTGTTGCTGCAGCAGTTGTTGTTGTGGTTGTTGCAAGTCTTGTTGTTGTTTGTCTTGTTGCTGTTGCTGTTAGGTGGGGGCCCCATTGGCTGTTGGCTGTTGTCTGTTGGCTGTTGTCTGTTGGCTGCTTTATGCATCCGCTCGTCACTTTTCGGTTGCCATTTTCCACATTGTTTGCCATCCATCCACATGCATATTTATTTATCGCAACTAAGTTTGCATTTTAAGCAGAAATCATGCAAAAACACAACTGCGGCAACTGCGAATCCGTGACATGCAACAACAGCAACAACTGAGACAACAACAACAACAACAACAACAACAACTTTTACGATGAACGGCTTTCAAATCGCATTCGACTCTGGCCAAAGAGAGAGAGACACGAAATCTGTTTAAGTTTTTAATATTTTCCCGCGCGAGGCGCACGCACAACGTGGGAAATCTCATGAAAAATGCAACGCATTCGGAATGAATACAACAACAACAACAGAAGAAACAACAACAACAACAACAATAAAAACAACTGCAACATTTTGCATGCCCAATTGCAATATGAAAAACGTAAAACGTCGAGTTGAGTTGAGTTGAGCCGAGGTTTTCCTTCTCGTTTCTCTGCCAGTTTTCCCCGTCGGAAACTTGCAGGGCGGCGAGCACAGGAAAAGTGCAGCAGAGGCTGGTGATAAGCCGCACGGAATACGGAAATGAAATCGTAGGAACTGCTCGAGGGCTTAGACCTGGCAAGACCTACATAAGAGTCTTATATTGCTATGCCTATAACACAACTGAAGTTATGGGCGGATAAAAAGGAATTTCTTTTCCAAAAATATATACTATATAATTATAGCATACATAAAAATAAGTTATTATCATTCCGGGTTGGTTTATAGCATAATATTTAGCTATTCTCTTTTTATGTTATAAAGCCAGCTCAAGGCTTTCTTTTCCAAAAATATATATAATTTTAACTTAAAGAAATAAGTTAAAATCATTTCGGGTTGGTTGAAATATATTATATTTTTAAATTTGTATTATAATATTAAATCTATTCTTTTTTTATGTAATATAGCCAGCTCAAGGCTTTCTCATCCCAAAAACTATATAATTTTGACATATATAAAAATAAGTTATAAACTTTCCGGCGTAGTTTATAGTGTTATATTTAATCTATTCTCTTTTTATATTTTTTAAATATATATATTTCGGCAAATATGAAAATTAATTTATTATCTTTCAGGGGTACTTTATAGTATTAAATTTAACCTATTCTCCCTATATTTATAAAAATAATAATATAGTTTCCTAATTTGGTTGGATACTTTCTTTAATTATATAATTACATTATTATTATAATTATAATTATTATTGTAAATAAAAGATATTTTCTGGCAGCCCAAATTGAGCAGTATAATCAGTTGTAGCGCTCTAAGCCATGATCACGATAATGAAGTAACATCTACAGCCCTATAAAGCTCTTCCACATTAACGCAATTTCGTTGACTCAGCTGTCTTAAGTCTCCTAAGTTTCCCAAAGCCCCAATATAGCTTAATGAGTTTCTTGTAACGATTTGTAGACTGTCAAGCGGGCTATTTTTATTGTAACAGGCTCAGCGTTTGTTTTTACGCCTTATCCAAATTGCCTAATCGACTTTTAAATGAATCCGAGGCGAGCCTATAAACCGATCTGGGAGCGCAGCAAGTGACATTCGTTAACGCACATTCAAATTCACGAGCGCTTTTTTTTATCGGCCTGCCAAATGGTTTCTCACATAATGCCATTAACTGCAATTCCCCCCTTTCCCCTCCTCTCTCACTTCGATCTTCCTCTGCAATCATTTCTCTTTCTCTCAGGGGCAGTCAGAGGTTAGCAATGCGCCATTAACGGCACGCACTCACGCGTTTCCCCGTTTGCCCCTGCCTCCCCCCGCGACTCGAAAGTAATTTCAATTTCTTAACGCTGCTGTCACTTAATTTGGGAGCGGGAGCTGGCGCTGCAGATCTGCAGTTTTGAGGCCCACCCACGCTCCCGCCCGACTCTGTGTGTGTGTCCCCAACGAGGCAGTTGCACTTTGCACCGCCAACGCAGCCAGCCCGGCTCCGGCCCCAGCTCGTTGTCTGTCTGTCCATAGTCTGTCTCCGATCTACTGTCCGCTCCGCCAGCTAACAAATTAGTTACTGACGCAATATCTTGTGTATTCCCCTTGTCTTTTTCACTATCAAAATCACACGCAATAAATTTCATTTCTCGCTTGTGGGCAGCAGCTGCTGCCTCTGTCTCTGCCCCTGTCTCCACCCCTACCTCTGCCCCTGTCTCTGCCTCTAGCTCAGTCTCTTTGGGCTCTACTGCTGCAGGTGTCTCTGCAGCCGTAGCTTGTGTTTTTCGGGGATTTGGAGCTGGGCAGTGGAATTGTCAGCTGGCTTGTCCAATTAATAAAAGAAAACGCAGTCATAATGTTTGGATCAGCGCAAATGTGACAAGAGGCGCGCATCGAAATTAATTTTCAAGCGCGTTATACCCTGTACACCGCTGAATGGGGTATATACGACTTTGGAGAGTGTAATGTTGTGGCTTAAAGTAGAATGTTTGGCAGAGCATCTACGTAATTACATATTTCTGATCATGTCTTTCGGTTTGTAGTCTGTCGCTCTTTTTGGCTTAGTATGTATGCTAAGTACTTAGTCTGCTTGCCTCTCATTCTGTCTGTCGGTGTGTCTGCCCTCTTTGCAGGACTGTCTGCTTGTCTGCTTCTGCTCCTGCTGCTCGCCGTCTGTCTTTCTGTCTTCCCATCATGATTTTCTATATATTTACGTGTCTGTCTGTCTGTCTGCTTGCCTTTATTTCTGCCTGTCGTTGTGTATCTTCTTATCTGCAGGACTGTCGTGTATCTGCCTTTGTGCCTGCTACCCTCCGTCTGTCTGTCTGTCTGCTTTCCCACCAATTTTCTATATATTTACATGTCTGCCTGTCTGTCTGCCTGTAAAAGAAACACTGTTTCTCTGTTTTCCTGTCTAATTCTCTTTATTTGTCAGTCTGTCTCTCATTTGTCTGCCCGTCTGCTTGGCTCTATTTCTGCCTGTCGGCGTTTCTCCCTTTCTGCAGGACTGTCGTGTGTCTGCTTCTGTGTCTGCTGCTCTCTGTCTGTCTGTCTGCCTGCTTTCCCATCTTTGTATACCAATGTTCTATATATTTACGTGTCTGTCTGTGTGTCTGCCTGTAGAAGATACACTGTTTCTCTGTCTTTCTGTCTAAATCTCTTTATTTGTCTGTCTGTCTCTCGTTTGTCTGCCCGTCTGCTTGTCTCTCAGTTTGTCTTTCACTGCCTCTGTATCTGTCAAACTCTCTGCCTGTCTGCTTCGTTTTTAGAGCACAGTCTGTGCTCTCTCTCCATCTCTGTCTGCCCGTCTGTTGATTTTGTCTGCTCATCTGCCTGTTTGTCTGGTCAACTGTTTGACTGCCTCTCTGCCCGTTTACAAGGTATCTTAAAGTCGCCAGCTCTTTGAGTCTTCCCGCTTGTGTTACTCTGCGCACTGCCCGAGATTTTGATGCGATTTCCGATGTGGGTTACGCGTTAGGCTGTAACTGCAGACGCGTGAGAAGCGTGCGCGCTGCATCAAATCTAATTCCAAATCCAATTCCAGCTTAAAATCCAACTCCAATTTGGAATACGAAAACGACAACGAAGTCGAGCTCGAATTTGAATTCGAATTTGAGCTGGAAGTGCCCCAAGGTTGCGAGACAGGTCTGCGGTGCACTGAAGCGACCTTCCTTTAATGGACCGCACGCTGCTCGCTCGCTCGATTTCCTCCGCAGCTTGACCAACTTGACCAGAGCGCCTCGACCCACTGGCCAAGAGCGAGAGTGAGAGCAATATCGAGATGTAGTAGTAGTAGTAGTAGCGGGAGAATAGTGCAGCGAGAAGTCGGACACGCACGCATGCTGCACAGAAGCCTGCGGGCAGAGTTGGAGCTGGAGTCGGAGTCGGAGTTGTAGCTGAAGACGAAGCGTAATTAATTGATGAGCTGCGTCCGGCAGCAAATTGGCTTCGGCTCGGGCAATACCTCAATCTCGACTCTCATTCCCCCAGTTGGAGGCGCATCTGCATCGGGATTGTTGATGTATTTATTGGTATTTATTTTGGCGCGCACTTCAAAGCGCCGCAAATTGTGGCAATTTATTGTGGCGCATGCGCATGTGCCGCTGGCGACATCTGGCGGCGGCAGACGGCAGACGTCCAAAGCAGACTGAGAGCGAGCCTCAGAGTCAGACTGAGACTGAGACTGAGGCTAGGACCTAGCGAGTCCTGCCTCGCTTCAGTAGGCAGCGTCAAGCTGTGCCACAAAGTTGTGGGCGTCGCGTGTGTGTGTGAGTGTATGCCACGTATGTGAGGTACGTTTGGGCTGTGGAAAGCGTCGTCTGTGCCGTGCCTGGCCTAGCCTGGCCTGTGCCCGGCCTGGTCGAAAAAGTGTCACATTGTCACAGCGTCCGCCTGAGCCGCTAAAGCATTTTTCGGCCAGCGCCAAAGGCGGCAACGTCGGCATTGTTATGGCCACTTTCACTGCAAATTTGTGGAAAGAAATGTGTGCGAAAGAAAGTGAATTCTACTGTGCTACACTTGACCTATGACAACGGCAACAGCAACAGCAACAGCAACAGCAACGGCGGCAACTGCAACTGCAACAAACGGCGGCAGTTTGACGTCTTTAGAGCCAAAGCCAGAGCCAATTTGATTGTCATGCAATGCAAATGCCACTGCGACGCTGACTGCATTTGCCACTCGCTTCTTGTTGCTGTTGTAGTTGTTGCTGCGCTTGCCACGCCCCTGCCGCACTTTGAAATCGGATCAATGCTGTCCCCAATTGATTTTCCGTTTAACTTTCAACATGCACCCGTGCAACGCCAACGCCACTGCCAGCGCCAGCGCCAGCAGGTCGCCCTGAGCAACCCCCGAAGTGGGCGAGCATTACGTTTAAAGACCCAACTATGACAGGGGGCATCATGCGAGGTGTTTGAGTGTGGTGAATCACAATTTCATTATTTGTGTGTTAAAGTTTACTACATTTTGTTTCATTTAGTTATATATTTCCTTATGCTTTTAGCAAGTTTTAGAACAGTTTACTAAAACAGTCAGTAAGGGTTTTAGTTTTGAGCTGATTGCTTCAATGCTACTACTGCTTTTTTTTATGTTATATCAAAATGCTTAAAAAAGTTTATTTGATTTAAGAATAAATGTTCTTAACGTAAAAAGTTACAACTGGATTTATTTTTAAGAGCATTGAATTAATACTTTTTGGGGGTTTAGTGTCAGTCTGACATTTTTTTATGTTATATCAATATGCTTAAAAAATGTAGTTTAATGTAGTAAGTTACATGTTCAAGCGGATTGACTTTACGTCAAGCAGTCGTAAATAATACCAATATTTTTTAAGATTTTCTGCGGTTTACTGAAGTGCTTAGCATTTTATAAATTAAAGCTTATATATGCTGTCGGTAAGAATTCAAGTTTTTGACTTTACATCAAGCAATTGTATATAATACCAATAATTTCGAAGATTTTCTGAGTCTTTCTGAAGTGCTCAGCATTAAAAAAATAGTTTTGATGACTTGAAAAAAATGTTCTTAAAGTAATAACTTAAAACTTGATTTTCCTGTCGGATTAAACTATAGTTTTTGACTTTTCGTCAAGCAGTTCTCTATAATATTAATAATATTTTTAGATTTACTGAAGCGCCTAACATATTTCAGATATTTTGTATGTTTAATAGCAGATTAAACTAAAAGAAAAGTATTGTAGCCTGGGAATGACTTTTTATTTACATTTTTAATTCAAGATTTTGGCTTTAATGGAGAGTTTAATAAATTTCAGTCCGCAGCAGCCAAAAGTTGATTTGTTTTTGCCTAAAATAAGTTTTTCTAAAAAGTTTATTTTTTTTTAATTATGCTACATTTTTTTAGAAATGCTGGAGAGATATCATTTTATATATATACTTTTCGGACAGACCTCGTATATATATATATATTATTTTTTTTTATGTGTATATCTTCAATTATTTAACTGAATTTATTTCCAGTCTCGAATTTCATTTGGTCTTGTGTTTTCTTTCTCAAAATGATTCCGACATGCAAGCACGAAAGGCAACAGTATTTTTTTTAATATATAGTACCTATATCTATGTAGTATTATATATGCATATATGCTACAATATTGAACTTCACACGTGTCTCGATTGCCTGCTCGGTTACTGTTTCCGTTTCTGTATCTGTTTCTGTCGCTTTTCTTATTGCAGACTGACGCAAACACGGCAACAGCAGCAACAGCAGCAACAGCAACAACGACTGCAGCGGGCTCTGACCCAGGAGCTGAATTAGTGGATCAGGGCCACTTAAGCGAGATCTTGGTGCTGAATGACACTCAAATCGATGGCCGAGCCGCGACGACGGCAGCGGCGGCGCCTGCAGCGTTGGCCATTGACATGGACACGGACACGGACAACATGAACGTGGACAGCGCGGGCAACAACACGGGCAACAACACGAGCAACAACAACAAGAGCAGCGACAACATGAACGAGGCCAGAGCGGGCCACACAGCGCCCATAGCGCACGAAGAGGCTGAGGAGGAGGAAGAGGAGGAGGAGGTGCATCAGGAGGAGGCAGAGCTGGCGCAGCAGCAGCAGGAGGCTGGGGACGGCCAGCAGCTGTCGACGCAGGCCCAGCCGCATGCTAATTATGTGTGCTGTCAATGCACAACAACAACAACAACAGCAGCAGCAACAACAGCAACTGTTGCTGCTGCAGCGTCAGCAACTCGCAGCAAGTCGCGGGTGCGAAGCTATCTGAAGAGATGCAAGCTGCGCTTAACGGGTCAGCCGAGCCGGCCAGCAGCAGCAGCAACAGCAGCAACTGTTGCTACAACAACTGCAACAGCAGCAGCAACATCTGCAATAACAACAGCAACAACAACTGCTGCTGCAGCAACAACTGTGGCGACAACAACAAGAACAACCACAGCAGCAACATCTACGGCAGCAGCAACATCTTCGGCAACAACATCTGTGGCAGCAACAAACACATCAGCAACATCTACGGCAACAACAACAACAGCAGCAGCATCTGTGGCAGCAGCAACAGCCACGGCAACAACAACTGCTGCTGCACCAACATCCAGAACGACAACTACAATTACAATGCTCAGAAAGGAGGCAGCAGCAGCTGCAGGAGTAGCAACTGCAGGGGGAGGAGGAGGAGGAGGAGTAGCAGCAGGAGGAGCAGCAGCAGCAGCAATGGGAGGAGGAGCAGCAACAGCAGGAGGAGTAGCAGCAGCAACAGCCTCAGTTACAGCCACAGCGCCAGCACCCACAATAGTGCAAGTCGCGGAGTGCGAGGAGCTGGCAGAGCAGAGGCAGAAGCTGGAGCTGGAGCTGAAGCTGGAGCAGGCAGAGGAGCGCGGCGAGGAGGACTCCAGCTGGGACAGTCGGGATACGGCGAACGCCTATACGGAATGCCTGCCGCTTGACCTGAGTCTGCGGCGAGCGCCAGCCGCACCACAGGAGTCCAGCGAAGAGGAGGAGGATGAGCAGGAGCAGGAGGAGGAGGAGGGAGAAGGGTCGCCACTCCAGGTTAGTAGACACGCTACACGCCACGAAAATTGTCAGTGCAACTAACTTGGCCCTTTTTCCCTCTACTTAATGTGACCTCAGCAGGCGACGCACGCGCCCCTGGATGCCTCCATGGCAATCACTGCAGACAGTACCGGCTTTGCCGCTGTGGATAACCCTCAGCTGGACGCTGGGCTGGCCCAGCTGATTGACAGGCATCTGTCGCCGATTTATCCCAGTGCCGCGTACTGGCGACGCACGCGTGCGATTCTGGTGCGGCAGGCGCGCGAGCTGCTCGTGCAGCGCTTCCACGGCTGCTTGGCCAGCTTCGAGCTGCGTTTCCTATGCAAATTTGCGCAAATTGCCGCAGCGCTGCGTGCCACACATCGAATTGGCGAGGTAAGTGCGAGTGCCATGGGTACAGGGTACAGAACCCAATGGGGGGGAGTAAGCGATCGGGCCAGGCAGCTCAGGGCCAGAGCTAGCATTTAGTGTGTCTGCAGGCTCGCAAATTAGCGCACAGGCAATTTGCCAAGATTGGCAATGCCAAATGGGAGTGGGGGAGGGGGTGGGGGAAGAGGGATGAGGCAGGCAAGGGCTATGCAAATCTGGTAGATTGATTTAGGCCCAGCAGGAACTACGAGTGGCTGCAATTGTGGCTAAATTTCGTTTGCACATTTATGGCAAAAATTATATATATTTTTTTTATATATATATATACTTTCTATATATATATATATATATTTTCTTTATATACATATATTATATACGCTCCCCCCTCAAACTCTTGCTGCAAACCCAATCTCAACTCGAAGCTGAAACCCATTGCCGCCTGCACTCGTCGCTGTTAGTTTAGGTCGAAACTGTGCGCCTGTTAACAGTGCCAATGCGAGCATAACAGTGCCAAAGCGAGCGTAACAGAGCCGAGCTGTGCTTCGGCAGCACGAAGTCGAAATTTAGATTTTTCGAATTGGTCAAACTGGAATTCAGTGTTTTGGGTACGTCAGTTCGAGATTTGAATTCGCGGCGCGCAGTCTTGTGAGCGGCAGAAAGCAAGAGGAAGCCAAGCAGAAGCGACAACAGCAGCAGCAGAACGAAGACGAACTTGCTGCGTGCAACGTGCAACGTGCAACGCGCCTCGTAGTATTTCGTGCGTTTTGTGCCGCGAGCGTTGGATCAACAGAGCTGCATAAATAAATGGAATAAATAATTGAAATCTTATCGAAGACAACAGTCGAAATTCAACGAAAATTCGAAATTCGCAGTGCAGTGCCAAGTGCGACAGAAAGAGATTGCAGTTCGAAAGTGCCGTTATTTGTAAGCAATTAAAGCAACAAAAAAAAAAAAATCGGAAAAGGAGCCATTAAAGTGCGCGTATTGCTCAGTTAAATACAAGTTGACGCTTTATTCGCGCATAAATCAAGCCCTATTATATACCGCAATTCGTTGCGTTTTGTTTTTATTGTTAGTCCAAGGTAATTTCTGCTATATAAAAATATATTTTTTTTGTGACTCCGAAAGAAAGGCCAAAAGTTTTTGAGCGATTTTCGAACTATTTGCGTTAATTTTGTCTCGTCTCGCGTTGTCCCTGAGACGTGCGGAAGCCAAGACACAAACCCACCCACAGCCAAAGCCAAGTCAAGTGCGTCCTTCGACCCACGCGCTAAGCGCGCTAAGAACCGTAGACCGTAATAGGCTTTTATTTTCGAACTCAATGACACTGGACGAACGGGCGCGTGTGTGGGAAGTACTTCGAACTGACTTCGAAATCGACAGTTCGAGCGTTCGAAAATCTTGTCAATTTCGTAATGTGTTCTTGACGAATTTGTGTTAAAGGCGCTTATCAGCGGACGCGGAGCGGACAGATCTATGGCTGTCCGTCTGTCTCTGTGTCTAAACTGTAATTTATGGTAATTTTGCGTTACGCATACGCAGTGTAGCACTTGGCGGCCGTCGACTGCTCGCACACATGTTGCACATTCTGTGAGCGACTGTGGGAGTCGGCAGTAAAGTGCTCGACATGACCTACATATAGGCTATAGCCAGAGCTACAGAAACAACAATAACAACAACAAGTTCTGTTCGCTCCGAGCGTGTGTTTCATTTGAATCAATCAGCAAAAATTACTACACACATTTGCAGCTGATTTTCGATGCTGTAAAAGCAGCGAGAACTTGCAGCATCTGCTGCGGCTGCGGCTGAACTGAACCTGCTTGCCCCAGAGGGCGCCCCCAGCTGCAGCTGCCCCTGCCCCTGCCGCCGCGTGCATCTTAATTGCCATTTAATTTCTCAAGCTGCGCGTTCTGTCTTTAATAACCGAACTTAATGCACTCGCAGTTGCGTGTCTGTGTGTGTTTGTGTGTGTATGTGTGAAGTGTGAGTAATGCCTGCTTCGTTCCAGCGATACCCTGCACCTAATGCAGAGAACACATTGTGTAATAGACACTTGTGAAACATCTTAATGCACTCGGAAATTGTAGCGTATGAAGCACGCTTTTCCCAAGTGGAAATCTTTATTGTGTTTGAAAATTTCTCATATACACTTCAATAAATTCAAGTGGAACACTTCATTTGTTTCTGAGCGATAATAATTTTGTCAATACATCAAACAGAGATAAATCTTATGGCTGAGCCAAAAGATGAAAGTTTTGTTTATTTCGAAAAAGATTTTTGTGACGTAAAAGAGTTTTTTTGAGTATTCCAAAATATTAAGACTTTTTTACTTTTTGATGAAGAACTTAAGCTTTTTGGCTGTAATTTCTAAAAAAGATTTCTAATATTTTAATAATCTTTATAGTTCAATTAATAATTTTATTCTTTTAATTTACATTTTAAAATCTCTATTTTGAAATGCGATTTAATACAGCTTTATTTTCATAAATTTCTTCTCTGTATATCGAACAAAATTTATAAAAAAGAATAGTTTTTTATAAATTACCATTTGAAATAATTACTGTGCTAAGTTGAATAAGCAGAATATAAAAACTAATGCTGTGATATTCCCGATTTTACGTTAACCTGAATTTGCAACTTTACTCAATGAAAATCCTTAATAACTCACGATTCTTCATAAGGGTGTGATTATAATCGATCATTTAGGCTCATGCTCAGCATAATAAAGAATTACAAGAGCATAAACTGCAGTTGATCTCCAATTCCAAAATTTCCAATTCCAGCCAACAAAGCTTCAAGCTTCAAGCACTAATGATCCTCCCTATGTATGATCGTTTTCGCTCGCTCACTCTCTCCCTTTCGCTTTAGAAAAACACAACACAAAAACATGACAAGAGCAGAAACTGCCAACTGAGTGGAGAGCTTAAAAAATAAAAAAAAACACTTGGATACACTGTTCTATCGCTGGGTATATGGCAGCTTAGCACAAGCACTCTCTTCAGTGCGTTTTATTTATTTTGATTTTCATTTCTTTTTTCAACCGGGCACGTTCTGTAATTTAATTCGCTTTGAATGGAGCGAAAAAAAGGGTCGCAACTGGCAACGGGGGAAACGGAGATCGGCGATCGAGGAAGGGCGTGAGGGGGAACGGGTAACTGGACAACTGGGAACTCTCGTCAGGTTTTGTTCGAGTGGCTTCAATTGTAAGCGGAAGTTGTGCATTAAGTGGAAGCTAAAGAGTTGGGGAGGTTGCGCAGCTGTAGCTACTGATGATTAGGCCAGTCTCAGTACGATTCGGAATTCTAATCCGAATCGGAGTACTACTCCGAAACACGAAGAAACACTTGGACGTAACTGTAAGCACTGCTGTGAAACGGGGACAGGGAATCGGGAACTGGGCAACGGGAACCGGGAACATGGCCCATCACTTAGACGTGGCGGGCAATTACGGCTGTCGAGTGCGCAGATGGAAAACAGCTTCCGAGTTGAGCCCAAACAGCAGCGGCAGCAGCAGTCGCCCATCAATCCGCGCCGTAGTCGGTGCGATAAACACAGACTCCCCAGCAGACCCAATTCCGATTGCGAATCCATTTGCAATTGCCAGCCAAAGTCTGGGCAGGCTGACGGGGGGTTCGGAGTAGATATTCGCTGTTTGCAGCGGGCTCGACTTGGAGCGGCTATAACTTAGCTGGAAAAGTGCTTTGAACTGTGTGTTGAACACAACATGATCGGCATTTGTTAGCGATAATGAATTGAACATTTCTGAAAACATGTTTGTACATAATTTGTATGCAGGCACCAGACGAGCGGACACTACACGTAGAAGGGGAGGAGGGGGGACCAGGACGGGACGGGACTCTCGGCTGTCTGTCTCTCTGCCTGTCCGTCTAGCTGTCTGTTTGTGTTGGTCTAACTAAGAGCTGAGATACTCGATCTGTATCCTATGGATCGCTGTTTGCATTGTGCGCGCCAGCAAGAGTTCGCTCGGGTGAAAGAGTGCGAAGAGTGGGGAAAACGGAGAGAGAGAGAGAGAGAGAGAGAGAGAGAAAGAGAGGGGCAGAAAGAAATGCGCAAAGTGTAAAGTGCATATTTATGGCTTGCATAAAATAACTTGTAAAATGCATTCACGAGTGCGCACTCACATTCGTATGAGTGGACACGTGTTGTGCATAAGTGAGTGTGCCTGACTGTGCCTGTATGTGTGTGTTGCCTGTGTGTACCTGAGCGAGTGTGAATTGGCTATAAAGTCATGGCAATCACATGTCGAATTAGAGTTTCGAGAGGAAGTTGTCATTGAGGATATTGTGCAGCTATGGATATGGATGTGAATACGGATGAATAGCTCTGCTCACGAGTGACTGAGTGAGTGAGTGAGTTATTCATGGGCTGTTGGCTGCACAGCATTAGGGAGCGTGCCGTAATAATTTCATACAGCTAGCTGACAGGCAATGGCAATAATATGATTATTTATCTCATAATAAATAATAATAAACAAGCTGTATTTCCTTTTATGTAGTCGTAATTCAAACAAATTGAATTATTTTTATATCTAATGATTATTAAGGGATTAAAAAGTCACTTATCTATATATATATATTTGCTTTTAATTATATGATTATTTAAATCATAATATAAACAATTTGAGGGACAATAGTTTGTAGCCATTTAATGATCTTTTTAATTCTTTACAAAGCTCTACCATTAAAAGATCAGTCTCCCACGATCGTTTTTTTAGTGTTGTTATTAATTTTATGATTATTTATATCATAATATAATATAATATATAGGTATAAAAGTTTGTTGCCATTTAATGATCTTCTTAATTCTCTACAAAGCTCTACCATTAAAGGATCAGTCTCATACGATCGTTTTTTAGTGTTGTACACTCTAAAGGAAATTATACAGATCGTTGAATAGTTGAATAATGAAATTATTTAACAATCCCTTTAATTATCTTTACCTTTAGGAATCTCTTTTTAAGTGTTGTATCGTACAACTTTAATCATTCAGTGCAAGCTAGAAGATTTATAGCATATAATTATTTTTATGTTTTCAAAACCGTTGAGAGATTATATACCTTTAAAATACCTCAAGCATACAGTCAGCTTCTTTAAGCGTAACTTTCCACATCGAATGAGAATATATTTAACAATATAGTATAATAAATAACAAATTGACAGGAGCTATAACTATATTGTCTTCCTGCTTCCGATCTCTGATTATCCCCTGAATTTTCACTTAAATCAGCTAAATCGCACAGTCACATCAGCTATAAGGCTACCACTTCATTAGAAGATACTTAGTCATAGCTGCGATATCTCCACGCACACACACACACACACGCATACCTAATCCTAATCCGCAGTTGCAGTCGCTTCCAGCCAGATTATGTTACCTGCTCGCACCCTGTGCCTGCCTTCCCGCTGGCCGAGACTTTTAATAGAATAATAAAAAAAGCTGGCGCAGCGAGCTGCTTGCCACATGCAACTGGTGGAAGTGCAGTGCAGCTGGCAATAGATACGCGTATGGACAGCCGGACAGTCGGACAGATATCGTAGATAGCCTTGAATTATTCAAGCGCGTGTGACTCGCTTAGTAATTAACCCAGCACAAAAGCCGCGCTCCGATGATGAGTCGCGGCTTGGGATCCAGCTCGAGCTCGAGCTGCAGCTGGAGCTGCCGCATCAAGTGGCAGACAACGAAACCGCGACAAGACACACAACATGCACGCACGCACACACACACATATATATATTTATATATATGGATACGCATGTGGATACAGTGTTCCTTTTTGTTCAAGTCTCTGTCTTGTTGTCTGCTTCTGCCTGCTGTTTGTTTTACTTTGTTTTTATGTCATTATCGTCATTGTCTGCCTGTCCGCCTGGCTGTCTGACTGTCTGTCTGTCTGACAGTCCGTCCGTCCCCCCCTCTGGCTGGCTGTCTGTCTGCCTGTCTGGAGGAGGTGAATGCTTCCTGCAATGCCAACAACAGGTAGAAGAGCCGCAGACAAAGACACAGACACAGACACGCTGTGAGAATCGGCCGAAACGCTTCAAACGCTTCGTCAAACGAATCCCGCGAATGACTCAAACTCCAACTCAAACTTGCCACAATTGTGTGTGGCTTGCAGTGTGTGTGTGTGTGTGTGTGCTGTGTGTGTACTTAAGATCTGCCGAACGACACGCTCCAATAAATGGTTCGATAATAAATTACGCGCATTACGACTAGCTGTAAACCCAAAGCTGCGACAGCTCCGAGACGGAACAGCGATGGCAAAGGAGTAGAGCAGGGGGAAGGGGGGTATTGCCGCTTGGCGTCACGTTATTTCTGCATTTGTCAAGTTCAAGCGTAACTCTTTGTTACACTGTTCTGCAGGGTTTCCTCAACAACACTGAGTATGAGCAAGCTATGCAAATGGGCTGAGAATTGGAGTAGAAATTTAAATAAAATGCGAGTTATTGTAGTGAACAGAGTTAAGTAAACTTTTTTCTATGGGTTTCTTTATATATTAAAATATTTTAAAATATTTCTTTTAAATATAAATGCAGTTGTTGAAGCTATAATGTTAACAGACAGAAATTATGCTGAGCATTGAAAAAGAAATGAAAAATAAGGATGAGATTGGAGTAGATTAAATAATTAATTAATTTATTTATTCAATGCACTTTATACATCAATATTCTATATAATTACGTAACAATTTAAAAAAGTTCAATATTGAAAACTGAAATAGCAGTGAATTTTGAATTTAGAATTTGGCAAATGAAGTAATTTTTGAAAGCAGTGTCTCTTAGTTGAAAAAAAAATTTAATTAATTAATCAAAAAAATGTATTGCACTTTTCATATGAAGATAGCATTAAATACCTTATGGACAATAATATTATATAATATTTTTAATTGAAAGAACTCAAAAAATTTATTTTAAAAGATTAATTATTCAAAAAATAAATAGTATAGTATAAATGTATTGCACTTTCCAATCATACAACAAAATTTTATTCAATATTTTCACTTTAAAGAATTTAAAAGATTGTAGCAATGCTCAAACTAACCCAATCAAAGCCACTTGCAAAAAGCTATAATTTGTATGCATACTAATTAGTAACTTTATAACAATCGTAGCAAATTATGTAGCACAGTGTAGACCGTAGCGACACCTTGCCTGCGGCTGCGTTGTGAGTGGGCTGGCAGATCGCGCAGCACCTTCGTGATTTGTGGCTTTAGGGCACATGTGCAACCAGAGTCCAGGAACCTAACTGAACCTCAGCTTGGCTCCTCCTACTCCTGCTGCTGCTCCTCCTCCTCCTCCTGCATCTACGTGGTAGTTATGGCTATGTTGCTGGGCCGGTGGTCCCTGGGCTGAACTTCTGGTCAATTGACTCTGTCCTGCGTCGCTCTGTCCAACTCTGTCTGTCTGTCTGTCTGCGTGTCTGCTTTAGCCGCCGGATTAGCATTGAAATTGACTTCGTGCTGTGCTCATTAAAATTTTACGTGCATAAAGTTTATTTCGATTTGTTGTCGTTGTCTTCCCGCCTCCAACTGCAGCGCCTGCTCAGTGTTTGTCCACGTCCTTAAGCCACAGCCAAAGCCAAAGCCAAAGCTCAAGCTCAGAGTCAGCGCCAGCGTCATCGTCAACATAGTCGTTATAGTCTTTCGGGTTGGCAGTTCTGGGATCCAAGGGGGTCTTTTCTCGATAAAAACGCCAAAAAGCAAACAATTACATTTCGTGGTTGCGGCCAGGTTGGAATTTTCCTAGAATTTTCCAAGCATTTTCGCGCAGAATGAGAAAATGTTGCTGGTAGAGTAAGAGCAACAAATCGCTACTTGTTTTCACAGCGCTGCCTCTGCTTCACTCACTTCCTTATTGGCCGAGGAAGAGGCTACTTTACTTAGGAAGATGCCGGCCCTTTCCTCCGACTCGGACTTATTGGCGTTTTTAATGTGTTTTTCTTTCAGTTTTTCATTTTTTTTGTGAGTTGCATTAACAAGTTTACGGCCGTTTTGGAATTGATGTGGCTAACAACTTTTTCAATTATCCCAGAGAGTCGCGAGTCGCGTCAGTCGAGAATGGAGAATCGAGCATGGAGCATCGGCAGAGTCTGCGCTCGATCCTCCGGCTGTTGTTTTTGTTGTTGTTCCTGCTGTTGTTGTTGTTGTCTTCTGTTATTATGCCATGGGGCTATAAAAACTCGTTTTCAGCTGTTTTGCCGAAGTTCACGATCAGCTGAGCAGCTGAGGCTCAGGCTGAAGCTGAACTCAACTGAAAGTGGTCGACAGGCAGAAGAATCTCTGCCTCCGATTGTTCAACCGGTTTTTGCTGTTACTCGCAGCCAATTGAAGCTGTAATTGAGCCGCTTCGCATCGCATCGCATCGCATCTTTGTCTTAATCTGCTTCTAGTCCCAGTCCCAGTTTCAGTTGCAGCTTCTCAGCTGGGGCATTACGTGAGCTGACGTAATACACACAACTTGCAACGTGCAGCGTGCAACTTGCTGCAATATGCAACTGCAACTCTGTTGTTATCTCAAGCTCGTCGATTTCGGATTGAGGAATCTGAGAGATTCTGCTCGCTGCTCTGCTCTGCCCTTCTTCCTATCATATTTCAACACCCGATCGACAGGCACTTCCTGCCGGATCATTTGACTGCCAAGTAGAAGCTGCGAAAACAACGCCTGAATTTGGCATGTCAGCAGAGAGTCAGGCGGAGCGCAGTGCAGGGGGCACTTGGCACATTCCGACCATGCAGCAAGGCATGACAGCCTAGACGCGATCTATTTTGGGCATGCGCTGGCTGCCTCTGCCTCTGCCTCTGCCTCAGCCTATGCCGCAGCCCCTGCTGCAGCGGCTACTCCAGCGCGACATGCAAAATAAACATAAATATTAGCCAGCGAGTGCGGGTGAGAGCGGGGCGAGGGGTGGAGAGTGTAGCTGTAGCTTTAGCTGCACTGCTTCTTCCGCCCTGCTGCTGCAACAGAACAACAAACAATTTGTAGGTGTGGCTATTGCGCTGACTATGACTGTGGCTCGACTTCGGACAGCTGAAGCTGCTGGTGCAGCAGTAGGAGGGAGCGAGAGAAGACAGAGAGAGATGGAGAGAGGGAGAGAGAGATGTGTTGCTGCTGGTGCACAGCTCACCCGCAGGCCGACGTTCTGCTAGATGAAGCAGAAATGTGACGTTTGACGGCAATAAATTCACTCGCTTTGTTTGTGCAAAAAGTTCAAAGATTTTTCGCAGCAGATTTGCAGAGATCTGTGAGCGTTGATCTGCTCGCCGCTGATCTGCATTCCACAGCGACAGAAATAAAACGAGAGGCTATACAGCTACATTAGCAGGAAGTAGCGAGAAGTTAATGGCAATTAAAATGGGCATAGATATAGTGCATGCAAGTGAAAATAGCATCTTAACTATAAATTATAGATATAGTTTGCAGATATTATTTTAGTATAGATATAACAGCATTTTTTGGGTTTTTTTTTTGAGTTTTGTTTCGTTTAATATACTTCATAAAATATTTATTTATTTTTTTTGTTTTTGTTTCATTTTTTTACTTCATCAAAAATTTTATAAAAAATTCCGCAAACATTATTTTCAGAGCATCTGCAACTAGTTTGTAAGATATAACTTTATTATAGATATAACAAATTTGTTTTAGCTTTTTAGATTTTGTTTAACTTTTTACTTCATCAAAAATTGTTTTTTTTTCCTTTTTTGTTTTTGTTAAATACTTCATTAAAAATTGTACTAAAAAGTCCACCAACATTTCATCATATTATATCAGTATAGTAATTATATTATGCCATCCTTCGATTAACTTCATTACAAAATATTCTACGCATTGATATTTTAGTAAAGATATAGTAAAAAGGGCAGACATTATCAGTTTTAGTGCTTCTGCAACTTCAGCAAAATGATTCCTAATACACTGCAGAAAACTGTTTATAAACAATTTGCCTGCATTTCTCACAGTGTTAGTCATGCATACTTCTCTCTCCTGGGAGTTTCTCAGTCTCGCCTCGTCGACATCGAAATTGATTCGTCGAAATTAACGGCCTTCTGTCGAATGAAACTTGAATGTTTGGCGTTTTCTCATGCGCGGCTTACGCGGCGTATGTGTAATTAAAGTTTTTGCTTTGCGCTGCCGGCGCTTTTGACCAGGTGTGGCCCTTTTGCCGACATATTAATTACTGTTGCCTTGTTGCTGCTGTTGTTGTTATTGTTGTTGCCTCGAAAATGCCGCCAATAGACGAAACAGGCAAAACGAAATGAAATCTGCGAAAAGAAACAGCAGAAAAAGCTGAAAAAAAACTGCGCTGGGCGTCGGCGCGCACTTTGGACCACACAGTCCGGCGGCGGCCAACAAGTTGTCGCTTTTTATTTCCTTAATTTATTAAGAAAACATGCTGTATGAGTGTGTGCCTGTGTGTGTGCGTGTGTGAGTGTGTAGCAGGAGCGTGTGCAACGCCTTTGTGCGCCTTCGCATGCGTAATTTTTGTGCCGTCGCCGGCGGTGGTCCCATTGGCCCCGTCAACGTTGCCTGTCCCCACCACTCTCCCCTCCCTACTCATGCCACGTCGAATGCGACGGCACCCCCAACTGAATAATTGGCATAGGCTGGGCGCCACACGACGCCGCCAACGACACCGGCATTGGCAGCAGACCGGCAAGACGGGCAGAAGGGAGAGGGAACAGCAGGAGAGAGCAGTGAGCAGGGAGCGAACAGCGAGGCCAAGGCACACAGACCGAGATTCGCGTATGTGCCTGTATGCATGGAGAGATACATATACATATATGTCTGCGATCTGCATATGCGGCTATATGCTAATGCCGCAGCTTGTCGGCTTGATTACTCACAGGGAGTGCGCCGCCGCGACTCGCAGGCCATGCATGAAAGATGCCAAAGTGATGCCCAATAGGGAAGTTTCAAAGCTTTGATTTGATCTTGTTGGCAAATTGATTTTGTGATGAATTGATAGAGCTGACAATTTATGTAATGCTGCAATAGTTGGAATCAAGATACGAACTCAGAAACAAGCTATGGCTAAAATTTATGGTAGAGGAAGTTTTGAAATCAAAGCTAAAGGCAACTATATCTATAGGTTAATCTTTTCTTTGAAATTAATTTCAACCTTGAAATAACTGTTAGAGCTTCAAACAAGATCAAAATCGAAACATAACCTATAAAAAAACCCCCAAATCTGCTCAACAATGCGAAGGTCAGCAAAAACGTTAAGTATCTCAGCTACTGCAGCAGCTTCAACTTTGCAACTCTTCGCCAATTGCAATAAATCAAGTTATTTTCGGCAGTCAGGGTATTTTCGAGTCGTGTCTGTCCGCTGCGCTCTTTGTTCTTGCGATCGTTTTGGGCATTTCGGCTGCCCCGCAACATCAAAGACGTGCGAATGACTTCGACTGCGAGAGAAAGAGAAAAAACGACAAACAAATAATCCCGCTGTCATGATAAATGTGTCTGTGTCGTGATCCCGATTCTCGAAAGGATTCAGACAAATAATCCGCAATCCTCAGCTCGAATCGCTGAAATGCTGAAATTTATGGAAGGTCGCCGCGCCGAGCTGCCGACGACAATGGAGCGGAAATTTGTCGCCGCAGCAAATTGAAAACAAGAGCGAAAAAATGTTGACTTTGAAAGCCCGAAAATGGGGAAAAACTGTAGCAGCAGAAGAGCAGACGCAGAGCTGCAGCCAGAGAGCAGGAGAGCCAGAGGCAGAACTGTGTGAGGCCTGAGGCTGGGCCTGGGGCCAGCCGCCTGAGGCTCGATCGGCTCGATCGATGACAATGACAAGCGGCGTCCGATCGATCGCTCATTTGGGTCAATGACGGCGAAACCGAATGATTTAGAACCCAACGTTGAAGACCGGCAACAACAACAACAACAAGAATAACAACAACAACAATAGCGACAACAACGACGACAAGAGCAACAAATTTTTGGAATGGAATTGGCGGTCAATCAAGCAGAAAAATGTTGTGCGAGAAGCATCAGTTTAGCATGTGGCGACAGCGAGTTAAACAACCTCCCTCCCTGCTCTCTCCTCTCTACCCTCGACACTCTGCCAACTGGAAGGAAGTTGATGTCATGTGTGTGTTTGTCTGTGTGTGTGTGTGCGATGATCATTTTGTTCAACCGATTGTAAACGATGCGTTGCGATCGCTGCTCTGCGGCTTTGATCAAATGACAAAATTGATCATTTTCTGTTTGAATGGATTTCGGAGCAGCGAACAGACCCCTGTGCCCCGCTGCCCCTCCAACTCTGCCCCTGAACGATCTACCCCTCTCGACGCGGGGGACTCTCCCCCTGGCCAATCCCTTGCAAACAATTGATTTATGCTGGCTCTCAGCTTGAGTCTCTGCCGTGCTGTGTGGGGTCTGTGTGTGGCATGTGCAACACGAGCAACAAGAGCAACAACAACACGACGAACAAAGCCACAAATATCCGAGCTTTTGTGCTGAGCCAAAAGGTGCTATAAATCAAGCCAAATGTGAGCGCACCTTTTCTGTCTCTGTTTTTGTTTCCATTTCGATTTCCATTCGAGCGTTTGTTTTCGCATTCGTTTTCCCAACTCGCCGGCCAAATTAACGGCAAATGCGAAAAGCATTTCGCGTCATAACAATTAATAGCAAGCGTTTTTGGGCTTAGAGCAGTTGAGCAGGGATCGCAGCGCTCGACCTAGCCGAGCGGATCAGTCCGTCCATAGGTCTTGCTTCTTCTCAGCTCCTCGAGTGCCCCGCTCTCTGCTTGAGAGTCTCGTCTCAGCCTAAGTCCCCTCTATGCCCAAGAGTCCCATGCCAACCCGATAGTCCCCTCCTTTCAGTGTTTCCCCCTCTCTTCCCGAGAGTCCTCAAGCTCTCTCCCCCTGATCATCACTCGAGCTGTCTGCTGCAAGCCTGTGAATCTGAGTTCGAGTTTGGATTTGTGTTTGAGTTTGAGTTGCAAGTTCGATTTCACATTCCCGTAGGGGTGAAATCTTTTGCGTTTTTTCTGCTTTTGTTTTTGATGTTTTTTTTTCTTTGCTTTTCGCCGATTTTTAACGTCGCGTTTGCTTGGGTTTTCATTTTGTTTGCGAGCCCGAAAAAACGCTGTGGGTAATAACCAAAAATTAGCAGAAATTGCTAGAGTTTGACTTGCATGATTTATCTGTAATTTTACATCGCTACAAGTCCGCGGATCGGCGGGGCGAGGCGGCAGCGGGGGCGGGGCGGTATGGGTAGGCAGCGCGCCACATCTGATCGCGCGCGAGACTCTCATAGAGGGAGAGACTCCTGTACCGCTGCCTGCACCTCCCGCCGTATCGGCCATCCTCCATCTGGACAGCTTGGGCCATTTTTAATGCGCTTTTCAGTCTAAGCGATTTTCGGTTTTCGGTTTCCTTTTTGCAGCTTAACACTTGCGGGTGTTGTTGTCTACATAATTTCACAGCAAAGGCGAGGGAGTGGGGGAGTGGCGAAGCGAGGGAGGGAGAGGGCACCGACTCTCGAGTAACTTGTAATCGTCGTAATAATAAAAATTTGCAAATGATTTTGTTACTCAATCTGCAATCTCTGTTCGGCTATCTCTCGTTGCAGTCCTGGTTATGGCATGCCGGCTGGCCGCTGGCCACATCGAGCGGAGCGCTGGTGCTGCAGTTGAGCGACTCTGAGATCGCGCACGCACTTCAACCGGCCGAGCTATACCTCTGTGTCAAATTGGGTAAGTGGGTCGGGACCGCTCGAGGAGTGTGCGAACGTATCATCAATAGGCGGTGTTATAATGCGAAAATTGCCGGGTAAAATCGATTGAGAGAGAAACTGAAATTCATCGGAGAACTCAAGCAAAATATTTACTGTATGTAGTAACAAAAAAAAATAGTTGGTAATATTTATTAATTTTTTTTTATTACTACATACATATAAATAAAATATTTATTAAAATACCTATGAAAGTTCTGACAAAATTAATTAATTAAATAATAACTAATTGCATAATATTTTAAATATGATAAATTATAATAAAGTTTAATCAAATATTAATTTAAAAAAATATATAGATAAATATATGACTAAGTCAAAACTTTAAAATAATAATAACGCAAAAATAACATAGAATTGATCCTAATTCAACGAAATCTTTTATTAAATCAAATAAGCCAAAACATATTAATAATGTGAATAAATAAAATAAATAAGAAAACATGAAAAAAATACTAAGCAATAACCTCTAGTCTTCTATATCTTATGCACTCAGCTTAAATGCTCTGCCAGCAGTTGTTAATCTCGAAACTGTTAATTTCCGCTCAAATTACAGATTCTGACGCGGAGGCCACACCGCAGCTTTATGTCGTTTGGCGCTCGCCACAGCAGCAGCAGCAGCAAGAGGGGAGCGCAAATACCGACAGCGAGAATCGGAGTCCGAGCAGGAGCCACTGCATCGATATCGATTTCAACTGCAGCAGCGAACGGGCACAGCCGCCACTGAGCGTGCTTCAGCTGGAGATGACGACGGCTGCAATGGCCAACATGGGCCAGGGGCAGGGGCAGGGGCCGGGGCAGGCGAACGAGGTTATCGAGCTGCCGCAGCTGCTGCAGAGTCTGCTTGTGAGCGTGGAGCGCAGCATTGAGCGCGTGTCGCTAAACGAGCTGCAGATGCCACTCGCCCTCGGCGAGGATCAGCTCGACGAGGCCAACAACAACAGCAGCAACAACGGCAACAGTAATACAAGCAACAACACGGCCAACAACATTGGGTCGCCCAAGTGCGCGCTAAGGCGCAGCGATTTAATTACCAAAAACAAACTGTTCAACAATCGTTACATGCTGCGGCGCCTGACCAATCGACAGGACAGCATGAACTCCACCTCGTCGGGCAACAGCAATTCCAGCGAGCGCAGCAGCAGCTCCAGCTCCGGCAGCAGTGCCGGCGAGGAGCTGCTCGGCCACTTGGGTAATCACAGCAACAACAACAACAACAACAACAACAACAACAACAACAACAACAACAACAATAACAACAACAGCAGCAGCAGCAATAACAAGAGCAATAACAACAACAACAACAAGAGCAACAGCAGCAGCAGCAGCAACAACAACAACAACAACGAGCTGGCGGCCTGCACATCGCCCGGTCTGCCGCTCTTTTGTCTGGGCAACTCATTTCCGCACATTGACAGCGACGAGGAGGCCACTGATGCCGGTGAGTGAACAGTGAACAGTGAACAGTGAACAGCGCTTATCAGCGTATACGTAATGCATTCACATTACGCATACGCCGCGTCAGCCCGCAGCGCCTGCTGCACTTGCCTCACTTGTAGCACGCTTATCTGCCGCTCGCTTGCTCGCTCGCTTTTCTGGGCGTTGTTCGGCTTATTTGTTTTCCCCAAACGCTGCCAAAGCCCGCAATTTATGCTGCATGCAAATCTCAGAGACCGAACCCCCTGCCACGCCTCCCCCACTCAAATATTCAATTAAACGCCCCGCGGCCAAAGTTGAACTCATTTTCTGCGGAGCGCTTTGAAGTCGACTCGACTCGACTCGCAGCTGAGGCTGGCTTCAATCTCAGCTCGGGCTCTGGCTCCATCGCTGGCGATTGACTTGTGCGCAAATTTAGCGCTAATTTGATATAATTTCTGTGCATAAATTCGCCAAACATTTAATTCAATTAACGAACGCTGATTGCGCGCGATATTAACGAGACGCCGCTGCGAATTCTAGCGAAAGTGCACACACACACACACACACACATGAACTGAACAGTTCAGATTGACTGCTGAGATATGTATCTATAGTATGTATACATTCAGCTTGACTTTCGCTACAGTTCGTCGCTTGCAAATATTATTCTGGTAATCTGATTGAAGACAGCGGCGCACAGTCGTCATTAACAAACATTCCCGCTGAGTAATCCATTTATTAGTACTTTCTTTTCGCAGGGAGACCCAGGGAGTGAGTTAATCATCACAAAACAGATGTATTGTCTTCAGGTCGATGTCTGAAGCATGCTTTTGGCATGATTGCACATGGAACAGTTGTTTTCGAGTTATTCAAACAACTGGGAAAATAGAACGCTATGCAAAAAACAAAAAAAAAATACATGGCACAAGCATGATGTATGCTAGGCAGATAATCAGTCTAACGAACATGACTAGAACGATGCAATCCATGTTTCTACTCTATGTACGATTCAAGAATCTTCCCACAAGCACTGGAAAAGCTTCCAGTTTTGATCACAAATCTTTATTCAGTTCGATACCCCGAAACATGACCTTTTTCGCTTTATACCCACCCGATTTGGTACTTGTAACACCTTTCTTCACTCTAGTCGAATACAATTTCGACTTCTCTCACACAAATTACTTGACATATTTGTCAAACTTAAATTTGACCTACATTCGCACAAATGTGTTTCCACACCACGTGGGAATGCACCAAGCAACAGCTCTCCTGGACATGCCTCATGCTAAATATTACGACCTTGGTAAGCCCCTGCCTTGGGATAGAGAGCTGCTCTACTTATGTGACTCTCGCACAGTGCAGTACTTGATTGTTGGAGTTCTCTTTCAACATATCTACGTACTCTTGAATTTGGGCACCTCGTATGAGTTCGCTTCGCTATTCGTACTGCTGTCGTGGATCGAGGCAGTGTTTTGCCTAGTGCTGATCCTAGACACCGCCTTCATAGTGTTCAGTGTGGGTGTGCTCTTTCTGCTGGTGAGTCAATAGACAAAACAAACAGAGAAACAGATAGAGAGGGGGAGGGAGAGCTGCTATTCTTTTCTAAATGATCCTATCCGCAGTCGGTCTTACTCGCACTGCTGCTGGGCGTGGTGCTGCTCGTAGCGGGTAGCTTGTCGGTGGTGCAGTACACCGATGCCTATGTCGTTGTCCGGGGCTATAAGAGCCAAGTGCTGTACTACTATGAAGTCATATACGAGTGCTGTGGCATCAATGGACCCCTGGACTATGGCGATCCCATGAAGAACGACACCATACCGCCGTCCTGCTACAAGAATGGACAACAGAGCATGGAGAATCTCTTCACACGCGGCTGCCTGTACGCATCCACAGACAATTGGTTCTGGTTCGTGTTCTCCAATTGCTACTGGTTCGCCTTCATTCTGATCGTCACCGACGTCGTGATGCACTTCAAGCTGAAACAGAGACTGTAGCCGGAGTTCGAGTTGTCGCTGCTTGCGAATAATACATACAAGTATATAAGTATATAATTGAGTTTCTGGGCGAGTTCGAATTTATTGCCTGCGAGGGGGTTTGACTGTCAGCCGTAAGTGTTACATATTGGTGCACAGTCCGCGCTGCGACAAGAATGCTTCGCCGACGCCCACGGGCCGCGGGACACGACCACAGAGCCGGGCGAAACACTATTAGCCATTAACAACGGCGGCCCACAACTTCCACCGGGCGTTGGTTAACCGCAAAATATCGTTGTCTCCGCGTAACAACAACACTACACGCAGCAGCAGCAGCAACAGCTGTAATAGCAGCAGCTACAACGGTGCAAATGCCTTTTAATTTGTCAAAGCCTAAAATATGAAAATTAAATGAGAACCCAAAGCAGTTCGCTGCACAGTGGGACCAGCTCCAAGGGAGTGAAACGGATGTTGATCTTTAATGGGCCAATCGAAATGGCGTTCTCGTATGGCTTAGTCTCAGTGTCTTTATTTATTTTTGTTTTCCAGACTTCGCTTATAAGCTTAAAGGTTGGAATCTCTGGCCGATCTCTGCTCTTTCTTCGTTCTATCTAATCTCTATTCGATCGATTCTGATCTTCAGCCGATATCTTGTTTGTTTCTTACTGATATATAGCTGATCTTTTAATCATCAGTCAATCTCATCTCTAGGCGATCATCACTTGATCTCTGGCAGATCCCTGCTCTTTCTGATTACCCTCTGACTGATCTTCGACCGCTCCCTGGTTAAACTGCTAGCCATACTCTAATCAAGCGAATTTCGACCGCTGTCTAAACGTTCCTAAAGCAATCTCGGGCTGATCATTAACTGATCTCCAATCTAAACGATCTTCTTTCAAATTTGAATAATCTTTTGCTTATCTCTTATCGATCTTAAGTTGATCCCTGACCGCACTCTGTCCCAACTCTTGCTGAACTTCAAACCCTCTATTTTTTTGACGATCTACGATCGAAATTCGGTAGATTCCGGCGAAGCTTCCGTCTATATATAGCTGATCTCTGAAGCATATTTTCTCTTTATCCGGGTAAGGTGTAGCCAATTTGCATTTGCTCCAACGAATACCTTGGCAAGGCCTGGTATCGTGTCGATTTAGGGCTTTAACGCTAGCTCATAGATCCCAATCTCCGGCCACAATGTGCAGTGGAATGCGATCGAGCCGCAGTTGCGTTGCGTTTCGGGTGTGGGTGCAATTTGTAAGAGCGCATAAATCAGCTGACAAGTGCGGGGGCAACTCTGGCATGGGTATTGAGTTACAGTGAGTTACACGCTTGCGCATGCACCGCCTGGCACCTGGCATTTGTATGCGCTGCACAACAACAGGTGACCAGGTGCAGTTCAATCCGCAGCACGGCAGGGGGCGGAGTGGTGCAAGCGAGGGTTGCCACAGAAATTCTGCAGACGCTGCTGCGGCAATGCAATGTGTCGCATTTGTTACAGAAATTGTCACAAGCGCGAAAGTGGCGTGTCCAAAATTTATGGGCTAACTGGTTTCGCAGACCATTGACCACGCCCCCTCCGATGCGAATCCGTGTGGGCTACTCTGAGTGCCAGTGGCAGGCAGCGGCTGTGGCTGTCGCCAAATTAATCAAATGACATTATTATGCAAAGAGCGTAGCAGGCGCGCGAGTCCCGAACAAGTTTTCAAGGTTTCCACCGGCGTTTAAAGTGCAATTAACCCATATCGAACTATATATATATAGATACATATATAAACTATATACACTCATAAATAATGTACAAATACTTGTCAATTTTGCTAGTGAGCTGCAGCGAGGCGGAGCACGCGTCCGAGCCGGAGCCAGAGCCGGAGACGGAGACGGAGACAGAGCTGCTGCTGCCGCCCAACTCGATCAGCGAACTGCCCGAGAAACTGCTGGACAGCGGCGTCTATCTGCCTGGTAGGTATTCGGGGATCCAGACTTTCCATTTTCCAGTTAATTCTAGACTTTCACTAACCGATCGACCGATCGACCGACTAACCGTCCGATCGGGCGAGTAACTTAAAGACCAAGCCGAAATTTGCTTATAAATTTAAATTGGAAATCGGAATCACCGGGCGACGCCTGCCCCGTTAGGCAATTTGCCTGCCTGCCAGCCTGCCTGGCTGGGTGAAATGCGCTTCTCGGTTCAACTCAATTCAATTGGATTCGATGCCGTGCCATTCCATTCCAATCAATTGAATTCAATTCGGCTGAAGCATCCCGAAACGGCGTCATTTCAATTAGTTCACACACTTTTTCGCACATTAACGACGTCGGACCACCCGGGAGGCAGAAAGAAAAAGCAATTGAGAGTTCGAGTTGCAGATGGAGCTCTGAGTTGGAGACCATGTGTAAGAGTTCGATTTCCATTCCTATTCGCAGGCACACGCACCCTCCAAGGCGACCCACTTGTGAGCGTGGACGCAGGCGCTGTGGCCCGAGCGGGCCTCAACTGCTACGAGCTGGCCACTCTGCTGCTCTACTACAGCACCATACCGGAGCGCAGGTGAGTGTTGTGTGAATGTCCATGAATAGCCGTGGATACCTACGGGCTCGGGCGGTGGATTGTCTCAATCAGAATCAGACAGTTTAATGTCAAAATGCAAAACGCATGGGAATGGGCACAGCGAGCAGCTGTGGGGCTAGTTCAATGGAGTCGCTCGATGGGGGGAAGGCTGAGAGGGAGAAAGAGAGAGAGAGAGAGAGATAAAGCAAAGCACTAAAGAGCTTACGCGATTGTTAAATACCCATTAGATGTCGCTATAGATAGCTGCCATTATCTCAATTGATATACCCACTCAAGCCGTCTGCTTACTGGGTATTCGCAACATTATAGACCCACAAGCAGCCCATCCATATTTACGAGCCGATATGCAAATGTGCAGTTAATGCCTGCTCCCCCTCCGCCGCCTCCTCCAGCTGCAGTTGCTTCTTGGCCAACTGGCGCTGGGAACAGCGACAACGGCGCTGCACTTAAGCCGGGAAGACAACGTTATGGGGTGAGCTGCAGCATGTAGAACGCCGCCCCCTTCTCCCATTCGCCTGTCTCTCTCTCTGCCCCCTTGATTCTATGCTCTCGCTGCTTCGTTCTCAGTCGTCTGACTGTCTGGCAATCGGGCAGTCGAACTCATTGGCGCAGCAGAATATGCATGCCAGTCAATTTGCCACTTTGGCTAAAAGGAAACATGCAACAGCAACAACAACAACAACATCGAACAGCACTTGTGTTCGGGGCTGAGAACTTTGCCACAGAAAATAGAACAAAAGTCTCAGTTAAAAGTCGATAACACTGTGCTACAAGGCAAGCAGATCTAGAATGAGATTGCGAATTTATCTATATTTTATGCTACTACAGAAAGATAAAATAAAATTTGCAGGTAAATAAATAAAAAATAAATAAAAAAATAAAAAATAAATATATTTATTAAATAAATTTAATTTTTTTATGAATGATGAAACAATTTCTGCGAATAAATAGATTCTACTCGAATATATAAATGAACTTTTTGAATTTTAAGCAATTATAAAAATATAGCAGCAAAGCAGATATTAATTTAAATTTTTTAACGAAATTTTAAATTTTAAAAATTTGTTTACATGAAAACAAATACTTTCTTATTAAAATTATACGAATACTCAAACCTTTTACAATAAGAAACACAGGTGATTACGCTTAAATATTCAAAAATTCATTACAAATTTAATTAATTAACTTTAATTTAAAATTAAGCGAAGATTGGAAGATACAAAATAAAAATATATCAAGCACAATTACTCGAAAATATTTTAAAATTCAGCATAAATGCCCTGTTTAATCTCTGATGCTGATATCAAGTTCCTAAACCAAAGCTTGTAGCACAGTGTAAATCAGTATTCTAGTCTAGCTTGGGGGCAGGCAACAGTTGCTGTCGCTGTTGTTGTTGTTGTTGCTGGGCACTACTATCGCATGAAAGACACGTTGCTGGCGGAGGGAACGCTGCGCTCTTGCGGTTTCCCTTTGTAGGAGCGAGTGAACAAAGAGCAGGAGCGAGCAAAAGAGAGAGGAAGAAAGAGAGGGAGAGACAGAGCGGAAGACTGAGCAGTGCTGCAGGCGTATGAATGATTTTTCAGACAGATTCGTGACACTTTGAATTTATGATGTGAACTTTTGTGGCCCGTCGAATGCGCCGTTGTTGTTGCTGCTCCTCCACACACGATTCCTGGAAATAGCAGAGCAATCTGTGAAATCTAAATCGGCGCGAACAGTCGCTCGGCCACTTACACACACAGGCAGACAGGCAGACAGACAGACAGACACACTCGCACGCACAGCTGGCATTGCCATTGCCATTGCCATTCCCATTCCCAATACCGAACCCAATCCCCATCCCGATTGCAATTCTATTTGAGCTGCAGTCGCATGTTAATTGCTTCAATGCCAATTGATGAAATGCGGCCAAATCGTGTAGAAAACTTTGACAAACATTTGCGCAGCGAGTTGAAGTTCTGAAGCTGAGGCTGAGGCTGAACTCTCTGCGCATTCCAGAAACTGGCACAGACTCTGCGCTGCCTGACGTGTGTCTGACGCGGCTGAAGAGCTGCAAGCTGCAAGCTGCAGTTGGAGTTGGACTTAGACAGCCACTCAGTCTCAGAGTCAGTCTCCCGGCCAGAGTCAGAGTCGGAGCCATTGACATTATTCGCGTCTGTTTGCCGACATGTGTAAGGTATTCATTAGCTGCCCGTCCAGATCCGAGACCGAGTCGAGAGACTACGACGACGCTGTGCACGCAAATATTAAATATTTGAGCTGCGTCAAGTTTTCACCGAGCGACCGACAGACCCCGTGAGAGTCAGTCAGGGAGGGAGAAGGGGAGCAGAGGGTAGCAGGTAGAGCTAGAGCAGAGGGGGTATCGCAGTGTCAACAGCGAGCGACGGGCGGTCGTTGTCTTTTTGCTTATCCAAAACTTACATCATTCCGGAGCCCATTCGACCCCGTCACAATGATCCATCCATCTCTATGAGGATGTGACGTGTCTGTTGTGGTGTGTGTGTTTGTTGGTGTGTGTGACAGCTTGCAATTAAATTTGTTTTTATGGGGCCTGCACTTCTGGGAATCTTTAAAGACGGGCCCGCAACGAGTGCTAAAGGTATTAATATGCATGCCTGCGCATAATACATAATACAAATATAAAGAAAGCTCGGGTTACACGTACGACCCGAACTAGGAGGACTGCGCTCATATTTTATTGCTCTGTTTTCGAACTGGGGTACTGTGAAACGCGCATGCGACTGGTAGAGGGGGTAGAGCAGTGTGCAGAAGAAACCCCATGAATAATACGAGGGATTTAACATAGTTTGGTAAGGAGTAATAAGGAAATCGTAAGGGATTTGGTAATGCAAAAGTGCAGAGAGACAATAAAAAGAAAATGAAGATTAGTCTGCTGAAAAAGCTAAAAACAACGATTTTGCGTAGTTGAAAAAAGGGGGAAAATATAAAAGTAGAAAAGATTCTAAACATAGCTTGCAGTTAAGAAAAAAATTAGGAAATTTATAAATATTTTTGCTTTATTTATAAATTTCCTAATTTTTTTCTAATGATAGGAAAGAAATAACTCAAAAAAACTATTGAAACTCTTGGAATTATTTAAATTGATACATTTAAATTTACATAAATTTATAAATTTTAATTAATACATTTAAATTTAGGTAATTCCAGAAATAATTGTATGAAACTGATTTTAATTTTAATTTAAAATATTATTAAAAACCATTTACAATTTAGCGCATTAGCTAAACTGACTCTACACACATTAGCTACATATATAGATTCACTCAACTTTTTGCAAGCTGCATTCCCAGGTTAAAGAGCATGCAGAGTTCGTTATGCTCTGCACGCACTTGGCCCGCGTAGGCTGCCACAAAATTGAAATGCCAAACGCTCTTGATGACCGTGCTGTGCGGCATCATTAAACTCGAAATATGCCAGCTCCACGATGATGATGATGGTGATGGAGTTGCAGCTGAAGACGAAGCGGAGACGCGAGCAGCAACCCGCAGCTTTGCAGCTTGCCACTTGCAGCGCGACCTGCCGCGTGTATGCGCATTGCGTGCAGATCTCAGCCTCAGCCAGGACGGGGGTGGACTGCATAACTGGCCAACTGAATAGGCAGCTGAGTGTGAGTGTGTGTGTGTGTGTGTGTGTGAATGGGTGTGTGAGCGAATGCCTGAATGGATGACGGAGTGAAGGCCTGAATGGATGAATGCCTGACCGGCTGGCCGGGCGACTAGTTGACCATCTGACCGGGACTGGCACGCATTTACAGTTAGCCAGAGAACAGTGGAACAGTGCCAGTGCTGCGGGCGTAATAGCTGCGAATTGAGAGGCAAGCAGGGGAGGAGTAGGAGCAGCAGCTTAAGGAGTAAGCCAGCTTGCTGGCCTGGCTAAAGTGCGAGGCGAACAGGCTGCTGGGCAGGCATTTTATCGATGCGCCCGCCGCTGTCATTAGCAGCAATTTTCAATTTTTATTTACGCTGATTAAACGTGGCTTCCCAGCTACCAACTTGTCATCCAAGGGTATGGCGCGAGGGCGTGCAGCTGGCGCAGAGGTGGGCAGGGGGCGTGTCCCAAGCCTGGCATCTAGTTGTGGGCAAGTGGCAGAGGCCGCCAATTGCCAATTAAGCTGAACTCGTTTTGGGCGTTGCCAGGTTGAGATTCTGCTCTCGCGGCTCCGCAGTTGCAACCTGCAACCTGCCACATTCACAATTTACACCACACACTCACACACACACACACACACAGAGTGATCGCACACATGTTTGAGCTTGTTTACGACTTGCACTTCTTTGTAGAGCGCGACTCATTGCGTTTAACTCTTGTCTCTTGCAGCAGCAGCAGCAGCAGCAGTAGCAGCCCAAGCCATAAAAGTACACAGCAACAGCAGCAGCAACAGTTGCAGGCGCAGCAGCAGCAGCAGCAACAGTTGCTACAACAAGCGAAACCCGCCCTGCGAGCATTCACCATTTTAATTGCCATCAAGAAGTCGCAACATTTATGCGTAATCGACTTAATTTGCCAAAGTCTCAAGCTGCTCAGCAAGCAAATTGGCAATTGCGAAATCCTGGCTATTTGCCTCGACGCCAACTTGCTGCAATTGTGCAACCAGCAGCAGCAGCAGCAGCAGCAGCAGAGCTCCAGCAGCAATAACAGTTGCTGCGATCAGGCGGTAAGTTCAGCCTGTGACCTTTGCGATTGCAGCACAAAATGAAATCATTAGCAGGGCCTGGTGGTGGCTTTAAGGGGGGGCGTGGCAGGGGCAGCAGCAGCGTTGGCCTGTCTCAAGCGACGCCCAATTAAAGCGCTTTACATGGCACCGACAGCGAGAACCCTGCCCTGCCTGGACACTAATGACGACTCTTCGATTTTGACCCCGCAATAAACACACACAAACTCCATCTCTCTCTCTCTCTCTGCCTCCCACAGCACTCGGTGAAATTCATTAGCGTGGAGCAAGTCACGACAAGTGTTGCGCCATCGCAACTGCCGAGCGGCGCGCTGCGGGGCCAGCATCATCACGACGCGCTCAAGTGGCGCGAGTTCTTTGCCCAGCTGGAGGCGTTCCAGCGGCAGTGCTCCGCCGCCGGCGGTCGGCTCGTTGCCGCACTGAGTGACATACGCGCCGCCGACTTGCTGGGCCTGCCAACGCGGCGACAGCTCTACGGCCAGCATCGTGCCCTCAGCCGTGCCCTGATGGACTCGCAGCTGCACAATTTGCGCAAACGTGGCGCCGTGCAGCTGCAGCGCCTCCAGGAGGCAGCCAGTGCCATCAATGCCCCCACTGGGGCAGCGGCGCCCAGTTCGCCGGCCAGGGCAGCGCTTGCCTGCAGCAATCCGGATGCCGCCAGCAGACTGCGCAAGGTGGCGTTGCTCTACAGCGAAGTCGATCGCGCCGCGCAGCGTCTGGAGCAGCTGACGGAGCAGCGACGCGAGCGACTGCGTCAGCTGACGCGACAGCGCGCTCTGGAGGATGAGATCAATGAGGTAAGTGTGGAAAAAATATATAAAATATAATATTAGAAAAAAAAATATATATATAGTTATATAATATATATTTGTATACCTTTCCCTCATTGAAAATTCATTGAAATGGTATATTGATTTTGTGCAAAGACAAATTAAATATGGAATAAATAATATGGAATTTATCAGAAGGATGTACATACAAGAAGAAATATATAGACATAAACTTATCTATATTTGTATACCCTTACACAATGAAAGTGTATTGGAATGGTATATGAATTTTCTGCAAAGGCAAATTATATATGTACTCTAGATCAGCATTCAATTTAAAGACATGAAATTATAGAAGGCTTCAGATACTGAAAATACTAATATATCTACAAAGTTTTTTTTGTATCTGCAAGATACTTTTTTATATACAAAAAATACAGTATAACATATTAAATTACCTTCAACATTTCTATAGTAGCTGAAACTATCAGACAGATTAAAAATATCTGAGAGCTATAATAAAATATACAAATTTGTCAGCCACTTTCCAATGTATCTCAACGCGAGATGCACTTACTCCACTTCCAATCCGATACTATCTATGAGTATATGCTCTGCAGACACTAAGCAAACACTCTGCGCCAACTTTCTTGTATCTTAAGCGACACTCGATTGCCACTCCCCTCCCCTACGGCTTAACCTGATGCGCGTCTGCAATTGATATGCAAACGACGTGGCCGCACTGCAGTTAGCAGTTAGCAGTTGCAGCAGTTGGTGGCACATGATAAGAGCCGCGCTTAATGAGCTGGCAACAGTTTATTCGGCCCGGTCCGACGACAGGAAATGCGCGCACAAAACCAAATGTATCTGACAGATACGCGCAGTGCGAGCTGACATTGTTAATTGAATATGCTTGGGATTTTATGGCTGGCTTTATTAATTTATTACGCGCATCCGCCGAGCAGTATCTATGTGTGTGTGGACACAACGGGTTCGCTGCCAAATGGAGCCGTTAGATAAGCCTGCCAAGCTGCACGAGTGCGCATCACAGTTGCAAGTGGAGCTGCTGCAGTTGCATCTGCAGTTGCAGTGGCAATAGTTGCATCTGCAGTTGCAGTTGCAGTTGCACTTGGTCATTTCCTGGCATTTTAATTGACTTGTTAATGCGTTGCATGCTGCAAAGGGCCAGCACTTTCCAACTTTAACCCACAGTGCCACGCCCCCTCCCCCTTCTGCTGCTGCTGCTGCTGCTGTATGCATAATTGAGCACGCACGCACCCACAACAACGCGCAGGTAGCCGGACGGATGAGCCGCTGCTCATGCGCGTTATCTACGCGCTGCAATCTCAGCTCGACTTGGCTCTGCCGGGCTCGACTGGCGCTTAATCAGCGCCAGTGACAGTTGCAGCAACGCCCAACGGCGCAGCTCGGGAGTAGCTGCAGCATCCGCTAATGCAATTTCGCTGATTAATCGCAATCATTTGTTGCGGGATTAGTTGGCGCAGGCAGTAAGGAAGGCCTGCTTCTACTGCTGCTCCCCCTGCTGCTGCTACTGCTGCTCCTCGCATGCGTTTACGTATTCGTCATACTTTCGCGCTGCCATCATTATTATTATGATTGTTGCATGTGAGCTGCAGTTGATTTGGCTTTTGCCCAACAAAAGTATGTCAAATTGCCGCAACACGACGCAGGCAGGCAGATCCCAGGCAGATCGCCGGCAGATCCGTAGATCGCAGCTAGATAAACGACGCCTGCTCCTGCCGCTGCTTCTGCATCTTCAATTTCATTTAATAATTTGCGGAAATTGCCATTTAGCAATTTGGCGTGCCTTGTTAACGTTTTTATACCATTTACCCATTGAAAATGGGTAAAAAATGGTATATTAACTTTGTGCAAATGTATGTAACAGGCAGAAGGAGGCGTGGCAGACCATACAAAGTATATATATTCTTGATCAGCATCAATAGCCGAGTCGATTTGGTCATGTCCGTCTGTCTGTCCGTCTGTCCGTCTGTCCGTCTGTCCGTCTGTCCGTCTGTCCGTCTGTATGAACACACAGATCTCAGCTATTAAAAGAGCTAGAGGCACCAGACTTGGTGGGAGTGTGCGTGTATTCAATACACACAAGAAGTTTATTTCAAACTTGATGTGCCACGCCCACCTCCTCCGCAAATCGATAAATGCGTATTTCGATTTTTTCTAAATAATTCAATAACGAAAAGAGATAAACGCACCAAATTTGGTAGGAGAGTGTCTTGCAACATTATGCAGAAGTTGGATTTTAGAATTTTGGATGCCACGCCCACCGCCTCTAAAAAACACATTTTTATAGTTTAAAAGAAAACTAGAAAAGCTAGAAGCGCCAAATTTGAAAGTAAGGTGCCTGGTAACATTACGAAGAATGTTTGATTTTCAACTTTTGGATGCCACGCCCACCGCCCCCAAACTATTGAATTTTAAGAAAAGTAGGGAAATAACAAAACATTTTTTTTAACACTCTTGTAGCTTACCATAGTACAGATCTACCCTATAAATTTCAATCCGATCGGACAATAAACAAAGAAGTTATAGGAGTTTGAATCTCCCATATAAAGTTGTGGGCGCTTAGAATTCCAACTAGAATGTTGAACTGACGCAGCAGAAGGCCGGCATCAATAAAAGTCTCATTTGCCGATCGCTCCGCGTAACTGTGTGTGGTCTAGATGGTTGCATGCAAGATTCTGGTGCGTGTGGTCGCGGGTTCAAATCCAGCAACGGGCAATTTTTTTTTTTTTTTTGCCGATCGCACTGCGTAACTGTGTGTGGTCTTGATGGTTGGCTCGCAAGTTTCTGATGCGTGAGGTCGCGGGTTCAAATCCTGCACTGGGCAATTTTTTTTTTTTTTAATAATTTTGCGCTATATGAAAAATATATTATGCAAAAAAAATAAAAAAAACCAAAAACTTTTTCTAAGCAATACAAAAAAAAGAAGACTGCGTTTGGATTCGAACCGGGAACATTTAGTTAAAGAGCTGACAACTCTAACAACAAACCACTGAAGCACATGGTCTGTTCCTAGGCGCGAGAAGTTTTGCATACAGCAGCAGAGACGGAGCAGAGGCTCGGCGTCAATGCTTGTGCCGACTGCGCACGCACAATCGGCGTGCAGTCGGCATGTGCCATTAGCGTCAATGCATGTGTATTTAATTTCGGAAATATGCGATGCGTTGTTATTAATTCGAATAAAAGTAATTAATATTAAGAATTATTTTTAGCAGCCAAAGGTAAATTATAACTTACTGTCGAGTGCACTCGACTGTAGCTTTCTTCAATTTTTATTTTTTAATAACAAAGAAGTTATAGGAGTTCGAATTCCCCATACAAAGTTATGGGCGCTAGCGATTCCTAATCAAAACGTTAAATCGACGCAGTAGAGAGCCCGCGTCAATAAAAGCCTAATTTGCCGATCGCATGGCGTAAACTTGTGTGGTCTAGTGGTTAGAGGTCCGATTCGTAAGTTACAAAGTTCGTGAGAGTTCTTGGGTTCGAATCTGGCGCGGGACGATTTTTTTTTCTTAATGTAAATTGCTTTTTTTTTATATTTATACCATTTACCCATTGAAAATGGGTAAAAAATGGTATATTAACTTTGTGCAAATGTATGTAACAGGCAGAAGGAGGCGTGGCAGACCATACAAAGTATATATATTCTTGATCAGCATCAATAGCCGAGTCGATTTGGTCATGTCCGTCTGTCTGTCCGTCTGTCCGTCTGTCCGTCTGTCCGTCTGTCCGTCTGTATGAACACACAGATCTCAGCTATTAAAAGAGCTAGAGGCACCAGACTTGGTGGGAGTGTGCGTGTATTCAATACACACAAGAAGTTTATTTCAAACTTGATGTGCCACGCCCACCTCCTCCGCAAATCGATAAATGCGTATTTCGATTTTTTCTAAATAATTCAATAACGAAAAGAGATAAACGCACCAAATTTGGTAGGAGAGTGTCTTGCAACATTATGCAGAAGTTGGATTTTAGAATTTTGGATGCCACGCCCACCGCCTCTAAAAAACACATTTTTATAGTTTAAAAGAAAACTAGAAAAGCTAGAAGCGCCAAATTTGAAAGTAAGGTGCCTGGTAACATTACGAAGAATGTTTGATTTTCAACTTTTGGATGCCACGCCCACCGCCCCCAAACTATTGAATTTTAAGAAAAGTAGGGAAATAACAAAACATTTTTTTTAACACTCTTGTAGCTTACCATAGTACAGATCTACCCTATAAATTTCAATCCGATCGGACAATAAACAAAGAAGTTATAGGAGTTTGAATCTCCCATATAAAGTTGTGGGCGCTTAGAATTCCAACTAGAATGTTGAACTGACGCAGCAGAAGGCCGGCATCAATAAAAGTCTCATTTGCCGATCGCTCCGCGTAACTGTGTGTGGTCTAGATGGTTGCATGCAAGATTCTGGTGCGTGTGGTCGCGGGTTCAAATCCAGCAACGGGCAATTTTTTTTTTTTTTTTGCCGATCGCACTGCGTAACTGTGTGTGGTCTTGATGGTTGGCTCGCAAGTTTCTGATGCGTGAGGTCGCGGGTTCAAATCCTGCGCTGGGCAATTTTTTTTTTTTTTAATAATTTTGCGCTATATGAAAAATATATTATGCAAAAAAAATAAAAAAAACCAAAAACTTTTTCTAAGCAATACAAAAAAAAGAAGACTGCGTTTGGATTCGAACCGGGAACATTTAGTTAAAGAGCTGACAACTCTAACAACAAACCACTGAAGCACATGGTCTGTTCCTAGGCGCGAGAAGTTTTGCATACAGCAGCAGAGACGGAGCAGAGGCTCGGCGTCAATGCTTGTGCCGACTGCGCACGCACAATCGGCGTGCAGTCGGCATGTGCCATTAGCGTCAATGCATGTGTATTTAATTTCGGAAATATGCGATGCGTTGTTATTAATTCGAATAAAAGTAATTAATATTAAGAATTATTTTTAGCAGCCAAAGGTAAATTATAACTTACTGTCGAGTGCACTCGACTGTAGCTTTCTTCAATTTTTATTTTTTAATAACAAAGAAGTTATAGGAGTTCGAATTCCCCATACAAAGTTATGGGCGCTAGCGATTCCTAATCAAAACGTTAAATCGACGCAGTAGAGGGCCCGCGTCAATAAAAGCCTAATTTGCCGATCGCATGGCGTAAACTTGTGTGGTCTAGTGGTTAGAGGTCCGATTCGTAAGTTACAAAGTTCGTGAGAGTTCTTGGGTTCGAATCTGGCGCGGGACGATTTTTTTTTCTTAATGTAAATTGCTTTTTTTTTATATTTTTTTTATATATTTTTATACAATTTATTTTATTTTGTATTATTTCTTCGAATAGGGTAAATGGTATCTTACAGTCGCGCGCGCTCGACTGTAGCTTTCC